>CAIGRF010344840.1:28630-44077 GCA_903798235.1 Fraxinus ornus
TTCTTCAATTCTCCACCGTTTTCATCCATTTGCAACCTAAACCGAGATATAGAAGTACTTAGTGCATTTAGACGTCAAATAATCATAGAAACGCAAATATTAATAGGTGAAAAACGTAATAAATGTGCTATTATCACATCTCCTCTATTTTCTATTCATTTGTTTGGTATCGTGTTGATGGTTGTAGTGTGGTCTAGATGAAGGAGATGGTGAATTTGATGAGGTGGTGGTGGTGGTGATTATTAATACAGGCGATGGTAGTGGTGTGGTGGTGGTGGAGATAGCGATGTGTATGAGGATTTTTTTAGTGGTTGTGGTATGGTAGTGGTGATTGTTGGGACATGAGGTGGCGGTGGTGCAAGTGAAGTGCGTGACAGCGTTCAGGGGGTGGTTGTGGTGGTGCAGGTAGTGATGGTGGGAATGAATGAGATATGGGTTTATGATCAATTATTTGGTTGATTATGACCGATAAAATAGATAATTGTTGTGACCAATAAATAATAATTGACCTAAACAATGTGAGATAGAGAGTAATTTATAATTGTGATTTACAATTTTTTAAGTTGTAACCAATTGATTTGGTAATTTGTCACCGTAAAATGAGTTGTAACTTAGAAAATTTGTGATTTGTGATCGACAAATAATTTGCGACCTATAAACTTTGTGATTTGTGTCTAGGACATTCTATGATTGTAACTAGTATATAACTGTGATCATAAACTGTATAACATTATAACTTTAATATATTTAGAACATGTTTGGTGGGGATTAAAATAAAATTCTCAGTATATTTTGATGAAATATGTGATTAATAATTATGCTTAGGGGGCGTTGAAGATGATCTTACACTAGAAGAAATGTAAAAAAGTGTGAATATTCGACCACGAATTCGACCAGGAATTATTATTTCTAAGTTTTAAAAAACAAAAATTGTTGCTATATATTTGTGACCAATTTTGAAAGAATTCTACAGGTTTTAAAATTACTTGAAAGTATGATAATTTTGTATTTTTCTTATGAAAGAAAGTGATATTCATAATATTGAGGCTCGTTTAACATGATTTCTAATTTTACTTTTATTAGGATGCTACCTTAATTAGTATATAAAAAATTAATTTTTAAAAGATTTTTCTCTTTGGAAGTAGTTTTTGAGAGTCGAAAAACACCTTTCGACTTCTCAAAATTTGAAATTCAAAATACTGGAAAATTGATACCATTTANAAATGGTCAAAGAAAAAAAAAAGGCTTCGTAGTGGAATCGAACTGTTTGAGAAGAACTTGTAATTGCTTAATTCGAAGTGCTTGCGTGCACGAACGCGCTAATGGGGCCTTGACAGCTCTCCTCCACTCTGCCTCTCCCTGTGATTTAGTAAACTGTAGAAGGTCGTACTTTCAAGAGAGACTGAGAGGGAGAGGACTCTTTTCGGGTTCTTACTGGAAATGATTTGGGTTTTCGGGTAATATCCATATTGAGACATGCACGAAAATTGCATGATAGGTCTTCAGCCTTAGTGCATGTATGGTAAAATTAATTTATAATTATTTATTAAGCCCCTGTTTGTTTCACATTATCTTTTTCATTCTCATTCTTCTACTCATTTTCAACCACACATTCTTCAATAAAATAATATTTTTCATCACATCAATAACTTTTCCTTCCTTTTCAACCACATATTTCTCATCACATCAACCAAAAAAATGCATTCTTTTGAAAATAATGTGCACCAAACGGGTACTTAAGTAATATTGGGGTACTCTGTTTCCGGTAGAGCCAAATTGTCATCTTTCAAGATCTTATTTCGAAACAAATCCATAAAAGTGAGCATATAAGAAATTCTTAAAAGGGTCAAATCAAGACCAAGAAGCATCATTTTTCCAACAAAAACTAAAGGGCTCTTTTAAAAGATCGAGCATTAACAAGAATTTTATCGTTAATTTTATAAGAGAAGATAGTTTTTGCTAAGATACGCCTTTTGACCAAGATAAAAATGTAGTTCAAATCATACAATATTGTTAGTGTAAAGTACAAAATAGGTTGAACTTACCGGCTTTATATATATATATATATATATCATTCGCAAGCTCTTGATATGGTATTCCCGTAATTAAATTTTTATTTTAAAAGAAAAAATGGTCGAACATGAAGTCGACTCAACATGAAATTTGATATGTTATCGTCTCTCAAGATCTTATAAAAACAAGAAAGATTAGGATCAATAGTCGCTTAACATTTAATATATGAATGTTATAAATATCCGATAACACTAGATAAATTTAGATTTATTGAGTAGAGATGATCATTTTAATCTTGAGAGATGAATATCATTTTCAAGAACAAAAACGAGATGAATAATGATATTGATCATTATAATGATGAAATCTCGGTGATATGACAATTTGGCTGAAATAATGAAATGAGACGGTTCAATCCCACTTTCTCTCATGAAGATTGAACTATTTTATCTCATCATTCCACTTAAATTCCTACATTATCGATGTTTCATCATTATAATTATAAATATGATTACTCAAGCAAGATAGCTCTATAAAATAATGAACCGAAGGGTGCATCAACAGAGGTCTCTTCATGGCGAAGCTTTAGTTGAATTCTTTTATTTAAATGCAGAAGGAAAAAAAATCTAAAATTTCCAAAGAACTGTATCAATAATTCACCAACGAAGCAAAGTTGTCTTATTTATTGGGTTAATTGAACATAAATAAAAACATTATTTTATGCTAAAAACCAATCATTGAAAATTTGAAACCATACAACAATTTGTATGTTAACATTTGGACTCATTGTACTTTCTAATCTGCATATTAGGTGGAGATTTATACTCGTTGATATATGGTTAAAGTGCACTCATTTATTACTCTATAGTTGATATTTGATGTACTGTCAACAAATAAGAGGCTGAAATTTTTCATTTTTTTTAAACCGTTCAATTAAATAATGTCACGTGTCAAAGTGTAAATATGATGTATATCATGATGTACGTCAATCATGATTGTTGATATATCTATAATGTTACATGTGTATTTTGCCTTGCATTAACTTTTACATTTTTCCACATGTCATTATCATAGCATTTGATTTTTTTAACGCATTTTACATCGCTATCTAGATTTTGTCCATAGGGGACAATGTCATGGAAGATGTATACAAAATTGTACATCCAACAAAATTTCATCTACAAACCCAAATCAGAGCCTCTCTCACCTGACCCTCTTGTACTCATACTATCCCCTTTCCATAACTAATTTGATTATCGGAGTACAAATAACCTCCATACTTTTTTTTTTTCTGACAATAATCTTTGGATTCTAACAGTGTGTTCTAGCGTACAGGTGATACCTAATTGACAGGGAGGTAGTTGAAATCCTATTGGCCACTTGATGTAACAGATTTCGAGGACGGCATTAATTGACGTATAATCCAAAATGTTTAGAATTATATAAGTTTTACAATATCCCACCAAAATAAAACCACGCAATTAGGTTATGTACGAGGTTAATTTAAAATCATAATTAGCGTACTGATTACTCCTTTTTTAATCATGATGAGTACCCCCCTTTTCAATTAATTTAAGAAAAAGGGCTTAGTCTGTATAGATAAGATCAACAACTTTTCTTAAGTTTGGACCACAATCACATTACAGCAGCAATGGACATTCCTTGTAGAACCTAGCTACATAGAAATGACTAATTCAACATTTTATTGTATTTGGACCTTTTCTCTGCATTACAAAAAATATTGCATTGTTAAAATTGACTTTAATATTGAAGATAATTAATTAATGATTGGGTTCAAACCAAACAAAAATATTTTAATGTATTGAACAAGTTAAGATGAACATTTACGATCACTTAGTTTCATACTAAGCACAAGAGGTACTATTTAACATTCTTATGTGGGAATATTACACTATTTCTTAGTTAAAATTATGGTCCAATAGCATTGAACCAACGAGATTCACTGATTGAATTGTCAAAATGATAATCCAATGATTTGTTCGAATCAACGATCTGATCAAGTTTGATAACTAGGGCTAAAACAATAAAACAAAATGGGTAAAATATAAACAATCAACAATGCTATAGGCACGGAAAAATCTTCATAGAAATCATACAAATGGATACTTGACATATTATCATTAGAAGATGACAAAAAAAAAAGCCGTATAGGTGCGGCCACCTGTATAGTTTCTATCTGTTTTTTCATGTACTTGTAGCATAATTCATAAATAATTGAGAGACATCTCTAAAAGTCTCAAGGAACGAAATGTGAACACACCTTTATTCCCTTTAACTAATTAAGCTCATGTTTGAAGCTCTTTCTTTATAACTTATTTTTAACTTCATATTTTCCCTAATTTTGTACAAATTTCTTTTTATAAAATTTATTCAAAAAATGTTCATAGGGTAAATTACAGAACAACTATGCTACATGTACAACTATAATTAACAACTTTAATTGACCATCAAGTAAACAAAATTTATCCCATTCCTTTGAAAAATTATCAACTACAGAGATTTGAACAAGGTATGAATTGTCAACAATGTACAGATAGCTTTATTCATTCAAGGAAGCCCATCTATATGTGTCTGGTATACATGCCACTGACAGTTTGTCCCTTTGCCCTTTTGATTAGGCACAACCCTTCTCTTTCTCTCTCTAATGTGTTCTTGAGCTGCTGTCCCCACAGGCACCTTCCAGCCAATCATTTCTCGACACCATTTTGTGTTAGAACTCTCTTCTTCTGTTATATCACTCGTGTTTTCTTCTACCCTCAAAGTTCAGTCTCTCTTAACAAACATAACTGAAATAACATGGATCGTTCATTTGTAAACTCAGTAACTGGCCTGCCTTTTATCATTCTTCCTTAATCTTTCTGTATGTGTATATATATCTGCACCTGTGTATCTATCCCTTTCTCTCTCTAGTAAAGTAAAGCAGCCACAAATTTCTGGGTTCAGGAATTTCAAAACCCATCATCCCCAAGTTAGATCTACTCTTTTAACAAATTCTTGAATTTTCTTTGGGTTTAGGAAAATTATGTAGCTTTTTCTTGATTCTTCACCTCTTGTCAAATTGGGCTCGATTATTATCTTTTTCTTTTCTTTTTGATACTGTTCAGTACTACACAGTACTCTCGAGTAGACAAGCCATCAGATTCTATTCGAATGCTTCTTGATCTAATGCTTATTCCTTCATAAGAAAGTTCCACCTTCTATATATTTCCTCCCCATTTATTCAAGTCTTTTAGCTAGTTGCTACCTAGGTTTTTCAGAAATTTTGACTATTTCATGCCCAGCTACAATGAACAGAGGAACGGGGTTTATGTCTCCTGCATCATATGCGAGTACTTCAAATTGGTTGTTCCAGGAAAGTGTGGTGACAAAGTGGACTCCTGACGAGAACAAAAGGTTTGAGAATGCTCTTGCATTATTTGACAAAGATACTCCAGATAGATGGAACAATGTGGCAGCAATGATCCCAGGAAAGACTGTAAGTGATGTGATCAAACAGTATATGGAATTGGTAGAAGATGTTAGCGATATTGAAGCTGGTTTAATACCTATACCTGGGTACACCAATAATTCTTTCACATTGGATCGGGTGAATAACCAATATTATCATGGCTACAGACCATCCTGTGATTCGGCCGGTAGTCGGTACTCGTCCACTCGGTCGTCTGAACACGAAAGGAAAAAGGGTGTACCATGGACGGAAGAAGAGCACAGGTACCTAAACCTTAAGCTGTTAGAGATAACATTATTATTATTATTATTATTTTAAATTTTATCTTCAACTCGTCCCAAATCATATTTTTCAATTAAAGAACTGACACGTGCACAATTTCTGTGATTTGGCAGCAACCAGAATTGAACTTGGGACTTTCATTTGTTCTGATAACATATAGAACCACCTCCGTCTGATCTATTAGTTTGTAATAGCATATTATTTGAACTGTTACTCTAGTTTACTACGGTTATAGTTTAAAAATCTTCATATTATATTCTTGCTTTAGAAGAATTTAAAAGTAAAATGAAGTGCCTTTTTACTGTGCATCATGAAACTAACAAATGAAAGGGGCATAATCTGATAATGTTAATCTTATAGCTGATTCTGCCAAACACTTGAACAATGTGTTGCAAAGTTGTAGTTATTCGGTGGACATGATAAAGCATGTTGTTATATCTTCTTTGTGACAATTGTTTTTGCATATTTAGCTTGTTTAGGAAAGATTGAATAGGACTAGACCATGTTAATAAATTTTGTTCATTTTATCGAGTCGAGTTCAATACTTTGTAACAAACATACATGTCATGTTCCTTCTTATGTTATACTTTTCCTTCTAGTGATGATGTTATCTATTGATGGTAAAACCTCAGGCAATTTCTGTTGGGGCTGAAAAAGTATGGAAAAGGAGACTGGAGAAATATCTCACGCAATTTTGTAACGACGAGGACTCCAACTCAGGTTGCTAGTCATGCTCAGAAGTACTTTATCAGGCAGCTTTCTGGAGGGAAGGATAAGAAAAGATCGAGTATACATGATATCACAACCGTCAATCTTACAGAAATGAAATCGCCTTCATCAGATAAAGATAGACCTCATTTACCAGATAATTCTACCTTGGTTATGCATTTTCAACAGAATTCAGGCTCTAATCAGCCAAATGAAGGCGCAAGAACGGTTTTCAGCCTGCCAAATAGTAGTCTCATCACGTCACATCTTCGAGGTACTCCTTCGTTTGCAGTACTAAATCCGTATAACCATCACATGCAAAGTAATAGTCCTCATGTACTTGAGTGGGGACATCATGATACAATTTCTCGAATTCAGCCCACCCCACACAAGTGATTTCGTAATGCAGCTAAAAACCAAGTACAGAGTTATTCGACATCATGTGAATGTGTTAATGAAGGCTTAGCTGATGTTATTCGGAAACTATCGCAAGATGCAAAACATGTTAGTAAGTGCACTCGGGATGCGTTTAGTATGCAACACGATCAGACAATACAATGAACAAGATTTTAGAATATCTCGATTTTGTTTTGTAAATAGCACTTTTCAATGAAAGGTTCATTTGAGTGATAAAGTAACTGTACTATGGCTAGATGTTGCATCAAGAGGGATACATTGTCAAGACTAGTTTACTTTAAGCACAAAGTAAATGAAAGTATGGCTAGAAAAAGGTTCTTTGGAAATGAGTTTAGAGACAAAAAAGGTGTATTAAAAGCTTCAAGAAATGTTCTTACATATCATTTTCAGTATATTTATTGCAAATAATTGAAGTACAAGTTGTCTACCTAGAAACTTTGTTGTACGTCCTACCTATCTTGAGGATCCCAATGTGTTATTATCCTTTTGGTACCATATCATTCGTGCTAGTCTTCAACTATTATGTGTTAAATGAGTAGGGATGAGGCTTGAACCCACGTTATACTATATTAAACTATCTCGTTTGAAAGTTATTTATTTAGTTTTCAGGATGGAGGATTTGACTACAACATATAGAAATTTTTGTATTCTTGGATGGGAAATTGTGAGTACAAGTGAAGACACTTGCTGGGACAAATTGGCCTATTGCAAAATGCCTAATACGAACTTGCTGAGTCACTATGCATAAACTGAGGCAACATTGTACAGACACACTACTTTTCCCATGTTCCCAACTTAGCAAGGCAATGATTTTTCACTTCCATAATACTCATCTGACTAAATTTGAGCAACATATTTGTCAAGAGTCCACTGTCCACTTTAGATCTATTAGAATATTCGAACCAACGCCATATTAGTGTTGGTCAATCTCTTTCTTCCACGTGTTCTACTGAAATCGTGTCATTCTTGGTCAATCTCTTTCTTCCACGTGTTCTATTGAAATCGTGTCACTCTTACAAAATGAATACCGTAAAACTTGCCACTGTTGCATAAAATGTTCTCCTTTCTTAAAAATTAGAACATTCATACTACTTTCTCTTGTTTGCTAACTGGTGGTATATGTAACCTTTACTGTTGCTACGACAGTCATGAAAAGCTTCATTATCCATTATTTTTACACACTACTTTTGGTCCCACCCACTAGCTAAAGAATTTAAATTTCAAGGCAATAAGAAACTTTTTGGTAAATGACAAACTAACCCCCATTGTTTCTTTTCAAAGAATCACTTTTTTGCAAGTTGCATATTGGATCATTTCACTACTTTATTCTGATGTGATACACAACACCCCACCCCTCAAGTTATATTTAAAACACACACCTATATCACCACCTAAAACTTTTGGTCTGTGTTCTTTATTCCTTTCTTACTAGATTCTGATACCTTACTTCAGAATGATCTTAAATTTGATGCACAATTTACTAGATCCTTGTTGCATAAAGTAAAATTCTTAGTTCTCTATAGATATGAATCAATTTTCATTATTCCATGTGATTTATAGCTCTATATCTATTGAAAGATTTAAAATAACAAGACCTTTAATGACGATAATGGAATATGGTAATTTCGGTCTATCCTTCCCTCTTTTAACGTGTTTTATCAAGATACGCTCATATAATGAACAAGAAGCTTTTTTCAGTCTTACATAGAGTTGGCAAACTCGGCTCGACTCGACTCGTTGCCCACGAGCTCGAGCTCGTGGCTCGTTATAAAACGAGCCGAGCTCCTGCTCGGCTCTGCCCACGAGCTCGTACTGTAGCGAGCCGAGCCGAGTTACTCGGCTTGGGCTCGCCTTTTTTTATTTTTTTAACTATCTTTCTATTAAAAAAATAAAAAAAATTAGACGAGCCGCTCGTCAAAAACGAGCCGACCTACTCGGCTTGTGCTCGGGCTCGTTTTTTTACGAGCCCGAGCGGCTCGTGAGCAGCTACAGTATGAGTCGAGCGGTCGAGCCGACGAGCCGCTCGGCTCGATTGCCACCACTACTCTTACACAAAACACGCCTTATCCGAAATATACATGAAAAACTTTGCAGAATAGATTACAGATCATATATAAAACACTATGGAAAATCTGAACTTGCTAATGATGAAAGTCATACAACGCACCACCACTTCTCTACAATGAGACTATAGGCAATGCAAAGGCGGCTTTCACTAAAACAAATGTTGTTGATAGGGATTCTCCAACTTAGCAATCATCTGACCTATGATTAGATTGCGGTTTTGACTTTTGATCACGTTGATACTATGCGGGAGTCTTGTATGGCATTGACAGGTGGTGGCAATCCACGTTCAAGAATGTTTTGCCTTTGCACAGGTATGCGCGTGCACACATATATGAACGACCATTGTATATATTGATTGAACTAAGTACCAAATGCAAATGCATTGTTTACAACCAAAGATTAGTTGAAGTAGCATAAAGGTTGTGTTGGAAAATAATTTTTTCACAAAGAGGAATGGAGAAGAAACAAAGAACAAATAATCAAGAACTTACAAAGAAGAATCAAAGGCTTAAACATGTAATTGCTGTCCTCAAACGATAATTGCCCCCTATCGGATTGAATGTTGGTGCTTAAAGGGATCTTAACAAATGGTTTGCATGATTTATCAAGCCTTGAAAAAGATTAACACTTAAGCACTTAGTGTAATCCTCCAAAACTTGAGAACACAAAATGAATATGAAGATAAAATGAATTTCAATGTTTTTTTGGAATGAGGGAATAATATCAAGTGTTTCTCTATGTTTTTTCAATCTTTTTCATTGATCATAAACCACCTATTTATAGCCATCATGCAAGGATACACGAAGTGGTCTTAAAAACACTTGAAAAGCCATCAGAAACTCAAACAAAACGGGTCTCTAACGGCTATATTGTTGTTCTATGCGATAGCATAGAACAAACCTATGCGGTCGCATAGAACAACCAATGACAGGGCCTTTAAACCCTACAAAGGCCTATGTGACCGCAAGCCTTCTTGGCCTATCCGGTCGCATAGGCCAATTTATAGGCTTCTGGTTCCATTTTCCATTCCACATTCTTTTATTGATTTTTGAACAATCACACAACAATCCCCCACTTGTTTAATATGTAATAAATCTCATATTCAAAATATACAATACTCATACATAAAGATTATATATCTTTCTATATGAATCTAACCATAGTGTAATTCATAAAAAGTAAATCGGAATTAAAGATAGTATGAAAGCTTGAACCAATTATTCCACATGCCAAAACCAGTAAGAACACGCACACACAAGTATATCCTATTCTCAAGTTCCTCAATTTCGTTTAGCGCTAATATGACATTGTGCTCATTCTTTTCAATAAACTTTTAAGAGAAAAGCTATTACTCTCTATTTAGGCGGTACCACCTCAAAGTTCTTCTAGGTAAAATTTTTCTAATATCTTTGTTACTTTTAGAGATACTTATACTTAAGTGTGAACTTCATTAAGAGCTTAAAGCTCAACCTTTCTTAAGTAACAACAAACATTATATAATTAGGATAAGGTTATCGCAGATTTTATAATGATTAAACTATCTACGTATCGAATGACTTATTTTTACCTTTTGAACCCATGAATTACTTGTTAAGTAATGACATGTAGGGTTGCTATCATTGGCGAGTCTTTTGATTTAAGAGTTTCAACCACATCTACTCGAAGTAGATGTTACTAAATCTCTATTTAGAGGTTTAGTTAAAAGAACCGCTAAGTTCTTTATTGACTTAACATAATTTAGAAAAATTATTCCACTCTTGATTAATTTCCTTATGTAGTCATGCCTTAAACTCAGATGTCTAGACTTTTCATTATATACCTCGTTGTATGCCTTTGTTAATGTGGCTTGACTATCACACATGATATATATTGAAGATGTATTCTTCGATCCCAAAGATTCTTATAAAGAAGACCCTTAAGGCACTCAGCTTCTTTCCCGATTTTTGATAGTGCTACAAATTTAGATTCCATAGTTGAGTGTGTTATATATGTTTGTTTCTTTGATTTCCAAGAAACAGTACCTCCTTCAAGAGTAAACACCCAACCTGAAGTAGATTTACTCTCACATGTACTAGACATCTAACTAGTATCGGTAAATCCTTCTAATATAGCCGAGAATTTAGTATATTTTAGACCTAAGTTCTTGGTTCTTTAAATATTCAAGAACTCTTCCAATGGTCTTTCAATGTTCATTGCTCGAATTACTAGTAAACCTACTAAGTTTATTAATTGCAAATGCTATATCTAGTCTTGTGCATTGGACTGCATACATAATACTCCCGATAGCACTTGCATACTCCAATTGAGCAATATCTCTTTCATCATTCTTTGTAAGTTTTAAACTTGGATTAAGATGAGTACTATATTCTTTTATGTTCAAATGTTTGAACTTATCTATCGCATTCTCGATATAGTGATGGACTTAATTGATAACTTCCACTAGTTTTAGTGACTTTGATACCTAAATGATATCCACTTGTCCAAGATCCATCATCTTGAATGTGGAAGATAGAAACGTCTTCGTTTCTTTTATTTCATCCAAGTGATTACTCAAAATGAACATGTCATCAACATATAAGCAAATAAGTATAACACAATTATCACATAATTTGGAATACAAGCATTTATCTACGCTATTATGTTTGAAACCAAATGATTTAATAATTAAGTCAAATTTCTCGTGCCATTTCTTAGGTGCTTGCTTTAAATCATATAATGATTTCGCTAACTTGCATACTTTATGTTCATTTCCTGGTAGAGCAAACCATTTAGATTGTTCCATATAAACCTCCTCATCAAGATCTCCATTTAAAAATGCTATCCTTACATATTTGATGAATATGCAAGTCATGTATAAAAGCTAATGCAAATAATATCCTAACGGATGTTATTCTAGCTACCGGTGCATAAGCAGCAAAATAATCTATTCCTTTTATCGATAACCTTTAACTACTAATCTAGTTTTAAAGGTATTAAGAGAACCATCAACATTATATTTTTTTTTCCTAAACACCCATTTACATCCAATATGTTTGGATCCGGGTGGTAAGTCAACAAGTTCCCAAGTATTGTTTGACATAATTGAATCCATTTCATCTTTAATTGCATCTTTCCAAAAAAATGTTATCACGAGAATTCATAATTTCTTTATAAGTTTTGGGATCAGTTTTCACTTGTAGAACAAAATGAATTGTTCTTACAACTTCTTCTCATTTCCTTCTACTAGGTAAAACGAAATAAGTTGAGAGTAATTTTCATTCGGTCCTAAAGACTTCTCAATTCAAGTTCTTTTACTCTTTAATAGAGTTAGGAATCTCTCTATGAGTTTTTCGTAATTCATTATCCGAAGATAGTGAATTATCAAAGAACTCTACGTTATTGGATTCAATAATCACATTGGTCTCCAAATTTAATAGTGTTTATGATTTGCCATTACTAGCATATCTAATAAATGAACATTTAATGCCTCTCAGACCTAACTTAGTCCTATTAGGGTTTGTGTTCTTATAATAAGCACGACACCCCCAACACTTTGAAGTATCCAATATTAGGTTTTCTTCATTTCCACAATTCGTAAGGAGAAATCTCTGTAAATTTAGAAGGAATCCTATTTAGTATTCTACATGCACTCAACAATGCTTCACCCTATAAATTAAGTGGCAACTTAGCATAAACTAACATGACATTTATCATTTCAACTAAAGTTCTATTTTTTCTTTCAGTCAAACCATTTTGTTCGGGTGTTCTAGGTGCAGAACATTAATGAATTATGTCTTGTTGTTCACAAAATGAATTAAAATCACTAGAAAAGTACTCATCTCCTCTATCACTTCTTGGAGTTTTTGTTTTCTTACTTATGTGATTTTCAACTTCATTTTTATATATTTTTAACATGTCAAAGGCTTCATGTTTATGCTTCATCGAGTAAACATATGTATATCTAGTGAAATCATCAATGAAGATAATAAAATACATATTTCCTCCTCTAGTCAACATGACATTTAATTCACATATATCCATATGAATTAATTCTAAAATACTAGAAGTCTTTTTTACACTTTGATAATGTTTCTTAGTCATTTTAGATTCTACACGTGTTTTATATTTAAATAAATCATTTTCATTATATGATATTAAGTCACATTTTAACATTCTTTTAATGGTACTCTTACCTATGTGACATAATCTAGCGTATCATAATGTAAATGAATCAACAATATAAGCAAAATTAACTTTATTAATAATCATATTGTCAATGGTACAAAGTTTGACAATTCCTTCACAAGAATAGCTTTTTCCAACAAATTTTCCACTTAGGGAAAGTAAAAGTTTACCGGACTCATAAACACATTTTATACCCGATTTTCATAAAAGATTTTAGCTAACCAAGTTCCTATTCATATCGGGAACATGTGGCACAATAACGATCTAACCAGAAGTGAAGATGATCTCTACATTTCCTTTTCCAACCACCTTGGAGCGAACTTCGTTACCCATTTGAATCTCTCGATCTCCATCAACTTCATGATATGTTTTGAATAAAGACTTGTCATATGATACATATACAGTTGCACATGTATCATACCCCAACCAGAACTTTTCCTTTGATTCCACTATTTTTGCTTACGGTGGCCACAATATTGTCTTCTTTGATGGAGTTTACCTTTCCTTTAGAGTTGTTTTGTTTTCGGTGTCAACATTCATTTACATAATGTCCAGATTTTCCACATACAAAACAACCACTTTTTGGACTTCTTCTTAAACTTGTTAAAGTTCCTTGAAGACTTCCTCTTGTTGTATTTATTTAAAGGATGGATCTTCTCTAGAGCATTGGCCTTGGAAGTGTCTTTATAAGAGTTTTCATTGTTATCTCTTACTCTTGACTTTTCCTCAATGCGAAGGTGTTTCTGTAATTGTTTCAAAGAGTAATCATCGGAACTATTCATAATTTTCTTCTGATATCCTTTCCAAGTTTTCGGGAGTTTTGCAATAATTGTTCCCACTTGAAAAGTTTCCGGAATCTCTATTTTGACCGCCTTCAACTTATTAACAAGAACTTGCAACTCATAAATTTGGGGAAGAAGGAGAATGTTATCAAGAAATTTGAAATCAAAATATCTTGAAATTAAAAGCTTTTTGGTACCTTTTTCGGCTTTGTACTCATTCCAAATTTCCTTTGTGGAAGAAGTGTTAGTGTATAGATCATACAATCAATCGGATAGAACGTTGAGAGTATTGCCACATCATATAAGTTCATCTTCTTGACGCTTTTGTCTTTCAGCTCTCACGACATCGATTTCTCCATTTGTTGGTTCCGATAACAGTAACCAAATCTAGATTAAGGATGTAGTCATGTAGATATCTTCAACGCCGTTTGAAGAAACTTCAATTTATCTTGCCATCTCGTGAAGTTGGTAACCATCAAAGCGATCCAAAAGAACAAGGTTTTGATTAATTAACTTGATCGTCGCCATAGCGCTTTCATTCTTTATTGAAGTATCGTTTGAGATTGTTGGAAAATAATGTTTGCACAGAGAGAAATGGAGAAAAAACAAAGAACAAATGATCAAGAACTTGCAAAGAAGAATCAAAGGAAAACACGTAATCGTTGTCCTCAAATGATATTTACTCCCAATTAGATTGAATTTTGGTACTTAAAGGGATCTTGGCAAATGGTTTGCAGAATTTATCAAGCCTTGAAAATGATTAACACTTAAGCACTTAGTGTAATCCTCCAAAACTTGAGAACATAAAATGAATATGAAGAGAAAATGAATTTTAATACTTTTTGGAATAAGGGAATAATATCAAATGTTTCTCTATGTTTTTTCCTTTTCATTGATCATAAACCACCTATTTATGGCCATCATGGAAGGTTACACGAAGTGGTGTAAAAAACACTTGAAAAGCCACTAGAAATTCAAACAAAACGGGCCTTTAACGGCTATATTGTTGTTCTATGCGATCGCATAGACAACCAATGGCATGGCCTTTAAACCCTGCAAAGGGCTATGCGACCAAAAGCCTTCTTGGCAATTTTTAGGCCTCGAGTTCCATTTTTCGTTCCACATTCTTTTATTGGTTTTTGAACAACCATACAATAGGTTTTTAATAAATTATATGCCCCTATGTCCTATTTGCCGGTTGAACATCAACCTATAACAAAGCCAAAGAAATGAAAATGACCAACATGACTCAAAAATGTAGTCTCAAAGTTGAAATCCTAACAGCTACTCCATCCATGTCCTATTGGTTCGTGCAACATCGCCTGAAAGAAAAAATCACAGGTTGCACAAGTCGATCTACCTTTATTTATCTGAAGTTTTTCGTGCATTTGAGTCAATCCGATGCTTGGATCACCAAGATCATTGTTCTCGATTGGCATTGAGGCATCAGGTTAGCATTCTAGCATGTACATAATATAACTGACGAGAACAAGGAATTAAGGCTCTCTTTAAGTTCTGAAAGTTGTTGAAAAATTCTAACATATT
>CAIGRF010344908.1:0-19356 GCA_903798235.1 Fraxinus ornus
TGGACTGGTTGGATTAATTGTAAAGTTACGTGCAAGCTGGTGGTCTCAGCCTGTTAGGGACATGATGATTGAGTTTTCCAGTGAACTTGGCGATGCACTTGTGTTTAGTGGGTTCCTTATATGGACTACTCGGGGTGAATGAAACCGAGTGGTGTATAGGGAATATAGGCGGGTTGTGGGCATTCTTGTAGATTTGGGAACCAATATGATCCGTAAAGATGGTGGATCGAGTACTCGACATAAGGCGAGGACAATTGGTGATAAGCAGGTGGCGACCACTAGGGACACATAGAATTATGATGAATATAGATGCATCGGTATAGGCATAGGAATGAAACTTTAGGATTGGGGTTTGTGCTTCCTTACCATTTGGGAAATGTCTTGGGTGCACAGTCTTATTGAAAATGGGTTTATAATTATGTTGATTTTTAATCAACTGTGACCAAATACTTGGATAGGTCTGATTAATCAATTCATGTGGGTGAATAGTTAAACACGTTTTACTTCGTAAGTAGTTGATCGGGGTATATTTGGTTTTGCCAAAGCATTTCCGAATAAATAAAAAATTATTGCCTAAAATAAGGGTGTTGAACAGGAGAAATTGGAATATGGAATAATCTATTTGTAGGCACCCACCCAATAGGGGGCGATCACGTGTCAATTATGTGAAACATTATGTAAAAAATTCGGTACACCAAGCATAACCCTTGAAATATAGAGTGCCACAGGCACCCACCCAATAGGGGGCGATCACGTGTCAATTATGTGAAATATTATGTAAAAAATTCGGTACACCAAGCATAANGGGTATATTTGGTTTTGCCAAAGCATTTCCGAATAAATAAAAAATTATTGCCTAAAATAAGGGTGTTGAATAGGAGAAATTGGAATATGGAATAATCTATTTGTACCGAATTTTTTACATAATGTTTCACCTAATTGACACGTGACCGCCTCCTATTGGGTGGGCCTTGAAATATAGAGGAACAAAGAATGAACTCTCTCCCACATAGAAAAAAGGACACTATGATTTGTTTATTAATCCTTACCTAGAGATTTGGGGTTTGAATCCCAAGGGTACCAAATGACTTAGATCCTATCACCATCACGTTCAATTCAAAGCACACACCCACATGCTCCAATAGGTTGTGAGTAGATTATCTGAGATTAAATTATTAATTAATTTTCAAAAAATTTCAATCAGTGCCTGCGGGGGACAAGTGGCTCCTAGGCTTTTAAAGAGCGGTTGGCCTTAGTCAATGGTGCTTGAGCGATTTTTCTAGGAAAGTCATGTTCGTTCAGACAAGCCATAATCTACTAGTTGTGTCTTTTCAGACTCAACTTTTGACTTATTAGAAATAGGCCCCTAAGTTCTGCAGAATCCATATCATTTGTAACCAAAGTGTCCATTCTTTTCCTAAATCATTGCATACTTGGAAGCTTTATGCATAAAAATCTCATTTTTTATAGAGTACAAAAATAATTTTTCGACTTCATCGTTCTTGTCATTTGAGGTGCTTTTACTGAAAATATCTTGAAAAACAATTCCCAACATACTTTAAGCACCTGAGCAGGGCAAATTCGTTTTAAATAGATATAATTAAACTCTAATCTCAGTCTACCGTATTTATTCTATGTTCTTCATTTTCGCGCAATTGTTTCATTATTTCAAGCAAGTTTTATTTTCTTGCAGAATATAGTTTGCACATTGGATATACCAGCAACGCCGCCTCGATAGATAATAGGCTACTTCTCGGCCTGAAGATGAAAGGTAGTTGCAATTAGGGAATGACTAATTTTTGCAAAGACAGTCAGTTTCCAAGTGTAGGAAATACAATGTGATTATTGTGCTGACTAGGCATTTTATTAGGTGGCCTGATAGTATACCACTATTTATTATTTCAATAGCAGATGATTTGCTTGAATGAACGAGTTGTTTTACCTTAAAAATACTCTTGGTAAGAGCAATTCTACATGTACACCAAGTTTACCACAAAAGTGCTAGTAGAACTTTATTTTTTGTCCACAAGCTAATTCAGAGGTGACACATGTGCATTCTGTCACCAAGTGGTAAACTTGGGTGTGGCATAAATGTCTTGGTAATTATCCAGAAAATACATGTCTATCTGAAAATGACATCTTTTCATGCGAAGTTTTCATCACCTGCAATGCTTTCCAAGTGGAGACTATAATTAATACATGTCTTCGTACAATGCCCTTTTGCCCACAATATATGGAACTTTATTTCTAGTGCTTTCGGCATTGCTTTGGACTGCTCAGCCACAATGGAAAACCTTCTTTCTAAAGCTATGCAACAGAAATTTTACCCACAACTCACGGTAATCTGAGAATCTATGGTTGTAACATCGTTTTGGGTTATTTGGACAGCTAGAAACTAATACATTTTTAAAGGCCTCATCACACAGTTCGATCTTCTATTCAATCCGGTACGAGCAGCTTAGGAAGAGGGTGATTTGTGCAACTGCGAAATGTTAAACACCATGTTGAAAAGGATGGTGCTGAAAAATCACCTCAGTTAAATGGTGGCCTCTATTAACAGATTGTATTAAAGTAAACATTGTTAGGATGGGCTGAAATTAAAAAAATTTGAATGAACTCGCGTCATAGGAGGCTAAACTCATGACAAAGATTATACGACACTCAGTGAAATAAAAGAATTTTAGATGTTTCATTCTAAAATGTCTCACTCGATCTTTTTATATTTTCTTACTAAATAGAAAATCAACACATGGGTTAAAAAAAAAAAATTAAATTGACCAAACATGATCGAAATAAGCAAATGATACATATCCACTAATAAAAAACTAAGAAATTATTTAATGAATACTATTCTAAAAACTTTGACGATCTGTTTTCCAAACAATTGAAAGCTTTGGTCGAAACACGCAATCAATAATACATCACTATATATTATTGTCTCAAAATATTATTTGGTGTGGACGTATTCTTCTACATCACTTCATTTCATAATAAGTGAAGAATCACATCCAAAGTGAGAAAAATTGCTTAAGAATTATGAGGGCACAAAGAAATTAGATTTAATTCATAACAATGTTTGGCTTAGTTTCAAGAATATATTTATACATATATCAATTTATAAATAAACAAACTTTAACAAATATTCTTCATTGACAAGATAGAATTTAGAGCAAGTTATTTATTTTGATCATAACGTCTATTTCATGATCAAAACGATTTTTTTTATATAAATATGAATAAGTAATATATGAAAACATATGTAGAATTAAAATTTTAATTACTTTTAAGCTTAGCAAAACATATAATGTCTCTAACTATTAAAATAAGTAATTTATTTTTATTATCAATTATAAAATTTACTTAATTATCATAAGTAAATTTAGTCAAACATGCATTAAATAAAATGCTTAAATCAGCAATAAGATATTCATATTTCGCGAATATTGTGAAAAAAGTATTTAATAATTGTAGTCTCTTTAACAAAATTTGAATAAATGAAAATTGGATTTGAGATATAATTCAAAGTAGGGCTGGGCTAATACAAATATTTGGGCCAAAGTTGAACAATTTATTCTGAAATTTCCATATGGGCTGGAGGGTAGGGCTGCGCTATAGCCTAGCCTATCCCCCCCAACTACCTCTACCCATGGATAGGGCGGCACAAGATACTTTGGACCTTCAGGATGTGGTGGTATATTTAGGAATAGCAGAGATTTGTAAAGTTTCTTTGCAATTTCACTGGTTGTCAAGTGGGCAAACGAAGCGGAGTTATGGGTGGTTGTCATTTATGCAGTGCGTCTGGCGTGGAATAGAGCATGGCGCTCTTTGACTGGAACGTGACTAAATGTACATGATCAACCTGTTATCTCTGGAAAGTGATTCAGTTCCTTGGCAGATAAAGGCTAGGTGGGCTCAATGCCTGTATTATATATTGTTAGAAATTGAGCTAATCGTTATAAATATTAAAGACAAGATCATGGGCAAGATGAAAATAACAATAACAAGTACATAATATTTACGTGAAAATTCAAGAGAGGAAAAATAACAGGCTGAGGCGAAGAATTTACTAATCAAAAGTAAGGAGTTACAATATATTATGTTGAATCTCACAAGACTCTCTCGATCTCACCATCTATGAGTCTCTCTATTAAACTGGATCCTAAAAATATGTGTAATATACCATATATTTATAATACAACAATCTCTAACATACTAGAAGAGTTAATACAATAAAAAGTTTAATACAATGTGAAGTCTCAATACAATAGGTAAAACCAATAATAGAGTATTCAAATTGAAATAGGAGTCCCAAAATTGGCCAAATTGCAAAACCCTAAATATCTAAATAAAACTATCACTCAAGCGATACCTTCGTAACTAGCGAGTAGTTCCCCTACCTCTCGAGCGGTCGACTCACGCCAGCAAGCGACCAAGGTTCTATTCTAAGCACTCGAGCATTTGATGAGCGGCCAGGAAAGGGTTTTTAGATGACTTCTTTGTCTTAGTCCATATTTTGTCTTTTTTTTGTCTCCTTGTAGTCTTTTACTTCTTCAATACTTCTCCAAAACAAATAACCAACTCCAAATATACTTCCAAAATAGAATTCGAGTCACACCTCTAACAAATCTCCACGTTGACACAAATTTCACTGTAAGGAATAAAACTTATCTCTTCAACAAACTCAAAAATTCTCCCAAAAAAAAACTTCACCTCTACCACAAAGCACTTTTCACGAGCGACTCAACAATTGTGAACTGAATCTAAACAATGCTTACCAACAAAATTACCTTGGGTACTACACTTGCTTGAATCACCACCAACAACAAAATCATGAACTTCATAACCAACTCCATATGAGTTACCAGATTTGCTCGAACTATCCCCACGAGCAACACGATTACAAAAAACTCTATTTGAGCCAATGTTTATTAACTTATAAGCAACCAAATCAGGCTCATCGAACCTTTCCTGAGGTTTAATATCTATTTTCCTTAATTTAGTGACAGTTGCATCGAACATGATCTTAGAACCCTACATAATCGGAACCTTCTCATCCCTTTATCACAAGACAGTTTTGCTAACTTTCATAACTCCACATTTACCAGTGTGCATGCACCCTTTTGAATCAAAAGTACTCAATGAGATAATATTTCTGTTCAAATTTGGAATATGTCTCACTTCCCCCAAGTGTCCTGACCGTCCCATCAAATATCTTAATTGTGACCTTACGAATATCAACTATCTTACAAGACGAATTATTTTTCATTAGCACGGAACCCTTGAAACTAATTCATATGTTGAAAATCGATCCCGATTAAGATACATATGAAAAGTGTAAGCCATATCAAGAATCAATTTCTCATCAGGTTTGGAGTCGGTTAGAAATAACCAAAAGATATCCATCACTGAGTCATCTTCTATAAAACTAGCTTCACTGGAATCACTTGTTTGTCCTTTCTGATTTGTAGCAACTAATTTCTCCATGTTCTGCCACTTATAGAAATCCTTCTTGATGGGCTTCCCAAAAGGTTGACCCGAACCAAGGTCAACATAATAGAATAAATGGGATGGTGATCAAAATAACTGAAGATAGGTCACCAAACTACGATGAGATTTTCACCTCTAGTTAGGCTTCAAGTAATGCATAAGTGATCCAACTTCAACTATAATACAATGACACTTTTACTGAAGATTTTAATTCAAAAGATAAAGATGTACCTTTGATAGGGCCTTTTGATCCTTACGTTGCTTTTCCTCCAATGTCAAAGTTTAAGGCATCTTATCCACCCCAATAGAGCATCATTCAAATCCAATTGGACGAGAACTGCTTGCATCTTAATCTTCCACAAAGAAAATATAGTGTTGTGATTCAAAAGCGAAATATTAAACTTCATACTTGTAATCTCGAAACAATCAAAACTCGCTTCAATACAAAATCAAACTGGCTCCCCTAAGAACTACTGAACCTTGGCTATGATACCATTCATTAGAAATTGAGCCAATTGTTATTAATATTAAAGACGAGATAATGGGTAAGATGAAAATAACAATCACATGAACATAAGATTTACGTGAAAACCTAAAAAGGATTAATCTCTATCAACAAACCTGTTAAAGTCGGTTGATCTGCTATATACATATAGGCTTGGTCATGTCTGTTAGGTTTAGCGCATATACTAAATTCCCTGTCTAAGCCAAGAAACTTACGTCGAAGAGTCTTGACAAATGATTATTCAAATGAGATTTGGCATGAAAGGTTTTGATCATTGTGTTCTAGGATGAATAACTTCTCATCACTTTGCAGAAGAGTAGCACCAGCACCTGGAATGACCTAGTTCATAAATTCTGCACAAAGTTATTTCCACAAGCTAAAATTGTAAAATTAAAGCATGACATCTCTATTTTCGATAAGGTAATTCAAAGTCTTTTGACGAAACTTGGAACAGATTCAAGAACATGCTTAGGAAGTGTTCTCATAACGACATCAGGAAGGGGCTCCAAGTCAAATACTTCTATACGAGATTACTTCCATCATTTAAAAGCATGGTGTATTCTTAGTCTAATGGTTCATTACCAACAAAAACCATTGATGACGCATTGAAACTATTTGAGACAGTGGCTACTACTTCAACAATATAAGCTTCTGAACAGATTGTTCAAAGGAAGGTGCGAGGTGTATATGAAGTGGATGTTTACTCAGCCTTGTCCATGAGAATAGACTCATTATTCTATAAGGTGGAGAACATATCATGGATAGCTAATGTTGCACAAGCCAAAATGCCAAGCTGTGAGGAATGTGGAGCTAATCACAATACAGCAGACTACCCAATTTTAGCTCAAGGTATGGAACAAGTGGACTTCATACAATGGGGACAACGTCAACAAATTAATCCACATTCAGAAACCTATAACCCAGGGTAGAGGAAGTACCCGAACTTCTCTTGGGGCGATTAGAATCAGAATAGGCCACAAGGTCAGTTTCAGCAACCGAAGAAAAAGTTACAGTTGAAACAACTCTCTAAGATCAGAGTGCTTCTATTAAAAACCTAGAGACTGAAAGGGACAAATGGTACTATCTATGAATGGTAGAGCCCTAGGTTCACTACCCAACAATATAGAGATCAACCACAAGGAACATGCCAAAGCAATAACAACCAAAAGTGGGGTGCAACTGTCGGAAATACATGTCAAAAAGCCAGCTGTAAGTAAGGAGAAAATGCCTTTTTCGGATGAGGAGCAAGTGGAACAGACTGAACAAACACCTAAAGTATCTGTTAAGAAGAGTTTAGAAACACCAATGTTTCAAGAGAACAATCCTATCAATCCTTATGAGCCTCCTATTCTATTTTTCCAGAGATTGAAAACGCACAAGTTGGATCAACAGTACAAGAAATTCCTTGAGGTCTTCAGGAAATTACACATCAACATTCCATTCGCCGATGCAGTTGTTCAAATACCTAGCTACGCCAAGTTCTTGAAGGAAATTCTATCTAACAAACGCAAGCTAGAGGAGCAAGAGACGATAATGTTAACTGAGGAGTGTAGTGCAAGAATCCAGAAAAATCTACCTTCAAAACTGAAAGACCCAGGGAGTTTTACTGTACCTTGAACTATTGGGAGTTTTCATTTCGATAAAGCTTTATGTGACTTAGGTGCAACTATTAATTTGATGTCATTTATATTTTCAGAAAAATCAGTTTGGGAGAGGCTAAAGCAACAATGGTGACTATGTAACTTGCTGATCGATGTATTACCCGTCCAACAGAGATTATAGAAAATACGCTGATTAAAGTGGAGAAATTCATCTTCCCAGCTGATTTCCTTATTCTGGACATGGAGAAAGATAAGGATATACCACTTATATTGGGCTGACCGTTCTTAGCTACAGGGAGAGCACTTATCGACATACAGAAGGGTCAGTTGAATTTGAGGCTCGACGAGGAACAAGTTACTTTCAATAATTTAAAGGCCATGAAATTCCCTACTGAGTTAGATAACTGTTTTCAGATATATGTAATTGAAAAAGCGGTCCAAGACACATTTCTGCTGCACTCGTCAGACTTATATGAAGGCTGTATTACACATTCTCAATCCACTCACTCTGATTCTCTTGAGAATGAAACATGTGCGAGGTTCTTGGAAACTAACCAACCATACATGTGAAAATGCCAGTTTGAGGAACTAGGAATTGGTCCTACAATACCACTACCGTCTATTCAACAACCTCCAAAGTTTGAACTTAAGTAGCTACCACCTCATCCTCGTTATGCTTATTTGGGGGAGTCCTCTACACTCCCGACAATTATTTCGAACTCGTTCGGTGAAGTGGATGAAGAGAGACTATTATAGGTACTCCGAAAAAATAAGACAGCAATTGGATGGTTTATCGTGGATATTAAAGGGATCGGCACTTCACTGTGCATGCATAATATTCTCTTGAAGGAGAATTTTAAACTTTATATAGATGGTCAGAGAAGGCTAAATCTAAACATGAAAGAGGTGGTCAGGGCTGAAGTACCGAAACTCCTAGACGTTGACATTATTTACCCGATATCAGACAGTGTATGGACCAGTCCAGTCCAAGTTGTGCCTAAGAAGGGTGGTATTACGATGGTCCAGAACGAGAAAAATGAGTTAATTCCCATGCGAACTATTACGACTGGAGAGTGTGCATTGATTACAAGAAATTCAATGCTGCTACTCGGAAGGATCACTTTCCCATTCCATTCATCGATCATATGCTAGAATAGCTGGCAGGACATTCTAACTACTATTTTTTTTATGGATACTCTGGGTACAATCAGATACTCGTAGCACCAGATGATCAGGAGAAAACCAATTTCACATATCCCTATGGAACATTACTTATCATAGGATGCCATTTTGATTATGCAATGCTCCTATACTTTCCAATGCTTCGTGATGGCGATATTCTCAGATATGGTTGAAAAAATCATAAAGATCTTCATGGATGACTTTTCGACATTCGGATCGTCCTTCGATGAATGTTTAGAGCATTTAAACTTGGTGTTGCAATGATGAAAAGGGACGAGCTTGGTATTGAACTGAGAAAAATGTCACTTTATGGTTCGGGAGTGCATTGCATTGGGACACCGCATATCAGCAACGAGAATTGAGGTGGAAAAGGTAGAAATTCAGGTTATTAACAACTTACTACCACCGACGTCAGTTAAGAGTGTTTGTAGTTTTTTGTGATAGGTGTCAACGCACTAGAAATATTTCGAGAAGGAATGAGATGCCTCTAAACAGCATTCTCGAGGTGAAACTTTTTTATGTGTGGGAAATTGACTTCATAGGATCAGTTCAACTATCGTTCTCGAATCAATACATACTGGTTGTTGATGACTATGTCTCCAAGTGGGTGGAAGTAGTAGGATTGCCAACCAACGATGTGATTGGGTTTTAAAGAAGTAAATTTTCACCCATTATGACACTCCCTGGGCTAGCATAAGTGATGGGGACAAACACTTTTACAACTGTCAATTTGAGTCCTTATTGGCTAAATATGGCGTTTAGCATCGTGTAGCAACTCCGTATCATCCTCAGACTAGTGGCCAAGTTGAAATCTCTAACAGGGAATTGAAGAGGATACTTTAGTTAACAATGAGCTCGTTTAGGAAAGATTGTTCTAAGAAGGTTGACGATGCGCTATGGGCTTACATGACAGCTTTCAAAACATATATAGGCATGTCTCTATGCCAGTTAAGTTGGAGTACTAAGCATACCGGGTAGTTAGAAATTTAAACCTTGATTTGAAGACAGGTGGTGAAAAGAAACTGCTGCAATTGAATGAAATGGATAAATTTTGACTGGAGGCGTATAAGAATGAAAAATTCTACAAGGAGTGCACCAAAAAGTAGTATGACATGAATATTCAGAGACAGAAGTTTGAGGTGGGCAAAAAGTTCTATTATACAACTCGAGACTCAAGTTATTCCCTAGAAAGTTGAGGTCAAGGTAGTCCGGTACATACACAATCACTAAGGTATTTCCATCTAGGGCAGTTGAAATCACTCATGGTAGCAAGGAGACATTAAAGGTGAATGGACAGCGGTTGAAACCTTATTAGAGCGGTGATTTTCCAAAAGAAAAGTACACCGTCTATCTCAGAACACCGGAGTGAACCAACCGAAGTAAAGTCAAGCTATAGACTATAAACTAGCACTGGTTGGAAGGCAACCCAAAATTTATTCCATTTTATTTATTCCGCTTTATGCATTAGATTAGAAAATTTTCATGCTTTTGAAATTTTTTAGTCATATTAGGTCGTTTATCATCCTTAGAGGTCACTAAGAGTCTATGCATGGTCCAAATTGGTTTTAAAATTCCCATTTGTTTTAGAATTTTTTTAGTCATATTGGGTTATTCATCGTCCCTAGGGATCATTAAGAGGCTACGCATGGTCCAAATTGGTTTTAAATGTGTTGTGCATAAGTTTAGGGGTGTTGGAATGGTATTTAGTTGATTCAGAAAGTCACGCATTTCTAGGCAAAACAATCAAATTTTGATCTTTCCGGGATCAACAAGTTTTTTCAAGTTTAAAAATATTTTTGGAACCAAGTTCATGATATTCACGCACCCCCTATGGTTTAAAATGTGTTTTGACAAGTTGAGTGTTGGAAAGCTGGGTTGCATTGTGGATTGAAAACCGATTTTTAGTGAAAATTGACCAAAAACGAGTTTTCAAAGAGTTGAGTATGTTCTAAAAAATCTTCACGTTGCACTTACTCATTACATTCATTTGAACTTGTTTAGCATGAAAAATCGAGGCCTATGGGATTGAAGGGTCGAAAGTGAAATAAACGTTTTGCAACCTGGTAGTCTATGAGATCGCATAGACATACCAAGAATGCGGTCACATTCCACAAGTTAGGGCAAAAAATGGCCCTGAACAATTCTTCTATGCAACCGCACTGGTTTTCTCTATGCAGTCGTATAGAGTTAGCTGTGTCCCTAAATCGAATTTTAAAACCTCAACCCTCAACCCTCACACCGCATAACCCACACTCATCTCATTCTTAGCACACTACCTACACACACAGGCTCACTTCACACTCATCAACCACGACACCTCCCTATTGCATACATCGAAACGGTGATTCCCACTTAGTATTCATCTTCTACTCCTTTAATTTTGCATCAGAAAACAGGTATGTTTTCCTCTTTCCAGTTTTACTTCTTTAATTTGAAATTTCTTGGTTTGCGGATAAAGTTGAATACTTGTGGGGTTATTAACATTGGTTGAGTTATGAATTGATTGTTGTGAAGAGTGCAAATAATGGTTTTTGTCCACGTTCATTTCATAGCTAAATCTATGAAAACATGTAGTGCCTTCAACGTGTTCGATAAATTGCCTTGGAGAAAATTGGTGTTGAATTAGGGTTCATTTAACAATTGACATTGTTTATATGCACTTTGAATTGATTTTTTGTGTTGACATTCAATGAAAATTAGGTATAAAAATACCACCACTAAATGAGACACACATGGCATAACATGGCTTGCACACACATCACTTTACGTCACCCAATTTGTCCCTCAATTTTCTAACCCAAACAAAGTCTGTTTGATCTCAAATTTGACTATGTTTAAGAATAATATACTCTTTCATATGTCCGAAGATTACTTGGGAAAATTTCAATTTTTCTCGACGGTGTTCGAAGGTGAACTTGCTTGGTCGAACATGGTTTTAAATGCAAAAATTTCATTTTTTTTGAAGTGATATTGGGTTTGTGAACTACATTTTGAGAATTTTATATAGTACCCATCCTTCATTATATATTTTTTCGAGCATGGCATCGTTACATCGTTTTATATTTTGTTTGGTCAATTACATGACATCTTTGATTACGCAAGTAGCATGAATGCTTTGACATAAGTTTAGGGATTTGGTGCTCATCTTCCTATATTATCTTCAAGTACTATATCATTCATTTATGCATCACATATGGCTTACATGTTTCAACTTTCTTTGTGTTGCAGAATGCCTCCTAAACGCACCTCCAAAGGAAAGGAAAAAGTAGCCTCTACTTCGGGCAGTGCTCGAACTCGGGGACCTGAAGGAGGAATATGGGGATCAGGGAGTATTCTGAGCCCCATTCTCTTTATCTTATTGTGAATTTGTCTTTATCGTTACGTACTCTTTAATATTACCTTTTGTTATTAATAAAAACATAAGTTTGGGGTGGCATTCATCATATTTTACTACAATTTTAGTGTGATTGCGTGTGTCAAAAAAATTTCAATTTTTATCTAATTGTTTTCTAGCATTGGATTATAGTTATTGTTTTGTGTGCTTGTGTGGGTTTGAGAACTTTGCCGGCTATGATATTGAATATTGGAATAGGTATGAATTGTGAATAATGAAAATAGTGAATTGTGAGATTAGTCAAAGCTTGTTGGTGTGAAACTTGACATTTTCTACGCACGATACTCATGTTTGGCATATTGAGTTGGTGATTTGGTTCATTATTTAGAAAATAGTTGAACATAGTAAGTAAACCCGAATAACCTTTATAGTATAATCCTTATTCCAAATATAAGGTAGTTTGAAGATGGTTGAGTTGTTACAGGGGAACATTGAGATGAGTAGAGATTTCGTGGATGATATTAACTTGTGTGGATTGTCTAAAACAAATAAGATGAAGACGAGGTGAAAGTTTTAAGTTAGAGGTTAGTTTTAGAAACCGGATGTCTAAAAGAAAATGGGCATTACTCTAATCTTTGAGTGAATAAAAACATCTTTTTGAGCCTGTATAACTCGAGTGATTAAGTCTATAAGGGTGGTTTAAAACCTGGTACCTTATGGTCATCAGCCTAAAGCTCGTTACATGGCTTATATAGAAAGAAAATGAAAAGATGTTTGAAATAAAATATGGAGAAAATATGAATAGTGGAAAAAAACACACAATTACATTGATTAAGCCCCAGACAGTTGGTTGATAGAACTATACATTTAATGAGAGGCAAGTAACTTAATTTAGTCTTAAAGGTTGTAGCAGTAAAAAATATAGGAGAATCTCGACTTGTTGAAGTGAGAACTTGTAATAGTAAGACATATCCAAATTAAGAGAGGGTAATGAATAGAATTGAACAAATTCAACTTAAGATACACTCCAGGAAAATTGAGTGAAATGCATCAGTTTGGGGGTTTGTATCTCTCAAACTAAATAAGGATATATTTGACTATTATGGGTCAAGTGTTGAGCCAATCACGATCTTAATATGTTGACATGATTTTTCACACACATCGAGTTATGCATGTAATAGTTGGAGATTGATTTAATTTTTTACACTGTTGAAATTGTTCATTTTATTAATTACTAAGTTCTAATCCTGAGACATGGCATGTTGTCAAACCATGTTTTTAAGTGGAGTTAAGTTACAATTCTGTTTGAGGAAAAACAATAGTTCAAGTTTTGGAGAGTTGCTAAGTGCGTTTTACACAATTATTTTGGGCTACAAACATGGACAATTATTGATAAGTATGTTGGAATATACCTTAATTCTATGTAATTTGTGTTTTATAAGAAAATGTGATTATTGTGGTAGAAATTATGAGAAACGGTGAAAAAGGACTAAAACGAAAGAAAACCAAAGCTCAGGGATCAAGATGCAAATAATCGAAAGATGACCTGGAAGAGGAATTGAAGATGTGGAGATGGCTAGGTCAAATCGAGCTAAAAAATGAAGTATTGTTTGAAGAAGAAGTAGGAAAAGAAGCCGAGAAATGTAAAACGGAGTTCAAGGACCAAATTGCAACATTTTGGAAGTGAAATAAGTTATGTAGTCGCATAAATGGCTTCGGCAAATTCCAGGGCCCCATTTAAGAGAACTATGCGGTCACATGCAACATAGTCATCCTTTTTTACGCAAACTTCTGGTTTCCTTATTTGATTGAAATACTTATGAAAACAATATCATCGTCGTGTATTTAAACCCTTAAGCTATCCATAATGCCACACAACATATTCATAAGGGTTTTGAGAGAAGAAAAGAGGCAAAAACAAGAAGAGTAATACCACAAAGCGAAGATTAAACTCAAGAATTGAATTAGTGATGTCGTTTTTTATTTATTTTTCTGATTTTCTTTTTTCCGTCATGCTATGCTAGGTTAATTCTATACTAAGGTTAGAACTATGTAATATGATTTTTAAATTTTAGTTTTACATCTTTGGCATCAAAAACATATTTTTGGGATGTCTGAATGGTTTATATGAATTTCTTTGCTCCATAATTATTGTATACGTAATTGTTTGAGTGTGGTGACTTATTTCATGCATTTGAAAGAGAGAAATATGTTCGACACGGTATAAATCATCATAAGGTCCGATAGAGGATATAAATATCTCCTATGCCCTATGTGAATCTTTAAGCGTCACAAAAACTCATGGATTCTTGTATGTTCGCAGCCGATATAATCGGGTCACATATTAGAATAAGTTTGACTTTACTCAAGAGTGACTGTTAAATAATTTAGGAACATTGATTCTTCAATATTTCAATCGTTTGTCAAAGTGTAGAACTAGTTATAAATTCATCAAAACAAACACTCTCATTTTTATTGTTTCGATTAATGTTACGATAATTAGAATTAGAATTAATCAATCCTTGTGGGATGACACTCAGACTAAAAAAGTTCATTTTATTACTTGTTAACGAGTCTTACTCTTGCCGCATGTTTTATTCGAAATATATTTTCACGTAACATTTAATATAAGGTGAAATCCCAACATAAAGGGTAAAACCAATAACAAAGTATTCAAGTAGAAATAGGAGTCCCAAAACTGGCTAAATCACAAAACCCTGAAGATCTAAATAAAGTTGTCGTTGAACGCATCCTCGCGATTAGCGAGCGGTGCCACAGTCGCTCACGCCTAACAAGCAACCAAAGTCTTGGATAAGCGGTTAGTGATCAATTTTGCAGTGACTTCTTTGCACTGGTCCATCTTTTGTCTTCTTTGAATCCTTACTTTTTCAAGACTTCTCCAAAACAAACAATCAATTCCAAATATACCTTCAAAATAAGATTCGGGTCACACTAAAATCCTAACATATATCCTAATAAACTTATGCATATTGCATATTTATAGAGAAGGAAATGAAATAGCTGATGCATTAGCTAATCATGTAGTTATTTGCATTTCAAAACAATGGTGGCGCACTAGGAATATTTCTTTTGATTTGACTGGTCCATAATTTTCACTTAGATTATTTTGATTGCTCAGCCTAATTACTTGTAACAGCTGATACATTTGTTTTTTAGTTTTTTTTTTCATTTAATAAAATGGCTATAGAGGACACATGATGTGGGTATGTTTTCTAAGAAGTTCAAAATGCAGGTGCACAGGTCGCGTTCAAGTAATAAAGTGGACATTTTGAGTCATAGTTATCAATCCCTCGAGGAATGTGTATTTTAGATTACACAATATTAATTAATTTAATTCCAACAATAAGAAGAAACACACAATAAAGATTTTAATTTTGGAAAATAACTAAAAATCTACAAAATAAGAAAACATAAAAACTTGGAAGATTTCGGAGGAAAACATGGTTATAATTCATGGTTTCGTTTAATCGTCGCCCAATTAATTTCTCCACAAGCCCATTAATAAATTACTCATTTACGATATTAGATCCGATTTTCCAAATTTAGTTATTACCTCTCTCGAGCGAAATCAACCCTAATTAATTAGTTTAACTTTCTATTTCTCTATGTCGATTAAAACCAAACAACCACATTAATTCTTTGTGAAAATAGCTCAATGGGTCACCTAAGGTTAGGGGTATGTCTCTATCCCCTACACAAACCTATCGTTTCTACCATTTGGTTTAAAATGCACAGTCTTCTATCGAACGATGTACAAATCATTAAACACAATCATTCATTGGCAACATAAATGAAAATGCATGAAACACAAAGTAGATACACGTGAAAATAAGCATTTAAATATTAAAACTCGAGTATTGAAATTAATCCAAGCTAGGTTAAGTTTCAACCATAAATCTTGTATCACTAAATTAAAGTACAAAAAAGTCGTTTGTGCGCTAAATTAGTGCTCAAAACAATTCTTTTTTGATTTTTTCTTTTTTTTGGGCTCTTTGTTGAATTATCACGCACTTAATAAAAAAGTGTACAATCCGAATTCAAAAAATACTTTCTTGAATTTATCCTTTGCGTATCATTCAAAGTTCAAATTGCTACTTTCTTAAATCATTCTGAGATCACTTTCCTTACTCAATTCTTTGTTAAAACTTCACAAGGGTTGAAATTTTGATTGGGGTCGAATTAATTCTTTGAAACTTTTGCAAGAAAGCATTGAGCAGAAAAACAGAGTGGGGAGATTAAAAGAGGGAAAAAAGCCAAATTGAATGATATAGGAGTGTACACATGTGAGATAAATATTAATCTAGATTTAGGATGTCAGATAGAGACGATTATATTTCAAGCAGGATGAATAGTCAAGTCATCATAATGGAGGAGATGATACGACGATTTGAAATTTTGTTTGGTGATATGGGAGATAGAATTGATAGACGAGAGGAGTAGATGGAGAGGCAAGACACATTGCTTGCTAATTTGCATAGGGAACAACCTAGAGATGTTCCTAACATAAGAAGACAAGGTAGGGGGGATCGTAGAGCGGATATTGGTGGTGGAAATGAAGCAGATAGTGAGATTGATCATGATACATCGGTGGAGGCTAAAATAGAAAGGGTGGAAATAGAGGAGATAAGTGTGATAGGAGGGCTAAAATTATATTGGGGATGGGGTTGATAGAAATATGAGCAATATTAAAGTGATAATTCATTCATTCAAAGGAAGAAGCGATCTGGAAGCATATTAAAGCATCTTTAAAAGATTATTTAAATATGAGATACTCTCTATTTTAAAGAGTCAACATTTAAAATCATATTCCAAGATACTCTTTAAATTAACATTTTAATTTAGAGAGTGAGCTCTCTATAATTATATGAATTCAAAAAGTTTCAATTTTCAATGTAGGAAATCAATAAAATAATATAAATAAAATCTAGTTAAAATTAAAGATAAAGAAAAATAATAAATATTTTTTTGGAGTAGTAAAATTAAGTGTTAATTATAAAGAGCTTGTTGGAGTACTTCAAAATNATACTCTTTAAAAATAGAGAGCATTTTGGAGATGCTCTTAGGAGTGGAAAAAGAAGATAGAACTTATATTTGATTTCCATAAATACTCGGAGGAGAATAAGGTAAAACTTGCAAAGGTTGAGTTTGCTGATTATGTTATCATTTGGTGAGATCAAATAGCAACATCTATGAGGAGGAATTGTGAGAGACATATTGAAACATGGGGATAACTGAAAGCTATCATGAGAAAAATGTTCGTTCCTAATCACTATTATAGGGATCTTTGTCGAAAATTATGAAGCCTTTATCAAAAACTTAGGAATGTGGAGGATTATCACAAGGAGATGGAGATTGTCATAATTAAAGCAAATGTTGAAGGGGATCGGGAGACCACTATGACCCATTTTTTGAATGGTTTGAATAGGAAGATAGCTAATGTGGTAGAACTACAACAATACGTGGAGTTGGAGGACATGCTACTTGTAGCTATGAATGTGGAGAGACAGTTGAAGAGGAAGGGAGCAGCTAGATATCCATTGGGTTCTTCAGGTTCTAACTCTTCTTGGAAACCAAAGTGGAATAAAAATAAAAGTGATGGGACTGTATTAGAAGGTAAAACTAATCTATCAAAGGAAGAGAGGGAATTGCTAGCAAATCTACACCCAAGGCGGATTCTCAACCCCCTTGGAATCAGGATATCAAGTGATTTAGGTGCTTGAGATCGGGACACATTGCTTCTCAATGTCCAAATAAAAGGACGATGATCTTGCGTGACAATGGAGAAGTGGTGAGTTTTAGTGAGGGTGAATATGATGACATGTCGGAATGGGAAGATGCTAGTGATGAAGAGAAAATAGAGTATGCACTGGGAGAGCTGTTGGTTACACGGCGAACTCTTAGTGCTCAAATCAAAATGGATGACTTGAAGCAAATAAAGGGAGAATATATTTCATGCGAGATGCCACGTCAACAACAAGGTATGTAGTATGATTATTGATAGTGGTAGTGTACCAATGTGGCTAGCACTACACTTGTTGAGAAATTGGGATTAACTATGCTAAAATATCATAGGCCTTACAAATTGCAATGGTTGAATGATTTGAAGAGGTTAAGGTGAATAGGCGAGTGTTGGTGAATTTCTTAATTGGAAGGTATCATGATGAAGTGATGTGTGATGTAGTTCATATGTATGTCGGGCATATTTTGTTGGGGAGGTTATGGCAATATGATAGGAAGGTAATGCATGATGGGTACAAAAATATGTACAACTTTACTAAGGATGAGAAATCTATTACCCTTACGCCGTTAACACCAACACAAGTTTATGAAGATCGACTCAAATTGAAAAGTGGGGAAGAAAAAAGACTAAGAGAAAAGGATAGTGAAATTGATCTTTTACAATAGGATAGCAAGAGAAAAAAAATTGAGGTGGCTAATTGCGAGAAAAAAAGAGTAGAGCTACAAGAGAGTAAAGAGAAAAAGTCTTATAAGAGTAGAGAAAAGTTAAAAGTGAATTTCTTTGCAAAAAGGAGTGAGTCGAAGAGAGTAGTAATTGAGAATCTACCTATGATCTTATTGGTTTATAAAGAATCACCCCTCAACTTTGAGGAATCTAAAACACCACTCCCTAGTTTGGCTATTTCTTTGTTGTAGGAATTCGAAGACTTGTTTCTGGAGGAATACCTAGTGGGCTACCATCCATGCGAGACGTTGAGCATCAAATTTACTTTGTACCTAGAGTTGTCATTCCAAACAGACCAATTTATCAGAGTAATCCTGGGAAGACCAAAGAACTTCAAAGGCAAGTAGAAAAATTGATAAGCAAAGGGTATGCGAGGAAAATTATGAGTTCATGTGTTGTCCCAATGCTCCATGTGTCGAAGAAAGATTGAACTTAGAGGATGTGCATAGACTGTGGGGCGAATAACAACAAATAGTAAAATATCGTCATCTATACCTAGGTTAGATGATATGTTAGATAAATTACATGGATCGTACATGTTTAGTAAAAATAGATCTTAAAAGTGGATATCAATAAACTAGGATGAAAGAAAGGGATGAGGGGAAAACTGATTTTAAGACTAAGTATGATTTATATGAGTGGTTAGTCATGTCATTTGGACCTACTAATGCACCTTGCACATTTATGAAATTAATGAACCATGTCTTCCGTCCATATATAGGTAAATTCGTAGTAGTTTACTTTGATGACATCTTGGTATATA
>CAIGRF010344931.1:0-16133 GCA_903798235.1 Fraxinus ornus
ATTTTAAAATTTATTTTCTACACTACTACATAATCTTTATTCACTTCTCAATTCTACTTCAAGTATTCAACATTCAATTTCAATTATTCACAAATGGATCCACGATCTTTTGTTGAAAACTTGTTCGGTGTCGAAGGCGAAACACCTGCCCAAAGTCAATTTGGGAATAAATTCGCCAGTCTAAATGAATTACACATTCCTGAAAATATTCAAGATTTCAACGTTCATGAAGGTAGTCATCCAATTGATTTGGAAGCCGATGAAGAACCCACAGTAGATATTTCTGATGCAAGAGAGAATATAAAGGTAAAGAAGCAGGCAAAATATTGAGATCATTTTAAATTGGTTCAAACTGGTCGTGTGATCGATGGAGTTCCAGAAATCAAAGCAGTATGTAAATATTGTCAACAACTATTGACATGGTAAAAAAGGCATTGGAACCACTCACCTCAACCGTTATTACAAAACATGTGCGGCCAAACATGAGCTTCTTCCTGCTGGTTAAACGCAACTACACTTTGGTAGTCTAGGCGCCAAAGGTCCTACTACGCAACTTTCTACGTAGATGTGTTCGGAGGAGAAAGCTTGAAAGGGAATGATAAAGTTTGTTGTCGCGACGGAGTTGCCACTAGCAATAGTGGATAACCAATATTTCGTTTCCCATGTCAAACAATATATTCAATCGAGGTACATTGGGGTAAGTCAAAATACTCTTCGTTCTATTACAATTGAGTATTTTCTTAATTCAAAAAAATTACTAATTGCGGATTTAGAAAAATATGGGGGAGTGATATCTTTAACTTCGGATTTATGGGAGGGGATTAATAAAAGAGGTTACATAACTGCAACTGCACACTAAAGAGACCCACTTTGGGTCTTGCATAAAAAAAATTATCACTTTTAAAATTATTGAGTTCTCGTACAATGGCCAGAATATGTTTAATGCTATTATGAACGTTATTAGATAATATAAATGTGAGAGTAAAATTCGTTCTTTTATGTTTGACAACGCTAGTGTAAATAAGCCTGTTATCAATAGATTGCATATGGTACTTCATCCCGATTTCGATGGTTATTTATTTCATATTTGATGTATTTGTCATATTTTTAATTTAATAGTAAAAGACGGTTTAAGACATGTTAAAGATGAAATTAAACGAATTAGAAATGCACTAGTCTGTATCACGATTGTACCTGGTAGAAAACAAGCATTTGAGAAATTTTGTGGCGTAGTTGGGGTGACGTATACAAAAATATTTATTAGTAATGTAGGATATAGATGAAACTCGACATCCTTATTATGAAAATCATGTGAAGGTTTCGAACATTTAATTACTGAATTTTATAAAAGTAGACATGCCTATGAAAGACGACGACGATACTATTTTAACTGAGCACGATTGGCAATTAGTGGTTAAAATTAAAAGATTTTTGACAAGTTTTTATAATTCTACAAATATTTTTTTTGGTGTTTATTATCATTTTAGTTGTATGGTCCTTGATCTGTATGTAATTGTTAGGGCTTTTCATAGAATTAAAGATGACCCCGACTTTAGTTCAATTATATTTTCGATGAAATCAAAATTTAGAAAATATTGGGAAGACTTGCCCATTTTATTTTCGTTAGGATGCGTCATGGACCCTTTATATAATTTATCGGGTACTAAATTTGTTATTGATCAAATTTCAAATTCTTTAACTTTTGGCATACCTATTACTTATAGGAATTTGGAACAAACTTTATGTGAAATGTATGAAGTATATGCTACATGAATGAGTACACATATTACTCGTGTACCCTCTATCCCTACAACTAATCCTCCCACTAATATAGGAGATGACGACGTTGAAGTTTTAAATTTATTNTGCGTTGCCTGCTGAATTAATTGATTACTTTAATCATAATATGCATAGTAACAATGCAATTAGGAAACATTCAAAATAAGTAATTGATTTCTGGCGAAGGTATGAACGCCGATGGGCACTAGTTTCTGAAATGTCAAAAGATCTGCTAACACCTCCGATTAGTACTGTAACTTCAGAGTCTGCTTTTAGTGGAGAGAAGAGGGTTCTCTCCGAGGTCAGGAGTCGACTAAAAGAAGATATTTTGGAAGCATTAATGTGCGTGAAGGACTAGGAAGACGTTCATTATCGACTGCAAGATAAATATGCCAAAATTGAATGTAGTTAAGTAAGTTATATTTAATTTAATCATATTTTGATATTCATCACAAAATTTTATTTTAATACCTTCATAATTTTTTTAAAAAAAATTGTACACGTAACAAGTTGTTCATGTACATTTTTAACTTCGCCTCCTCGAAAATCGAAATTGAAGTAGCCGATCTCAAGTTCTTCGAGTACCCATTTTGGGCGAGCTCGGGGCACAAGTCGACCTCACCCAAAATGGGAGGAGCGGAGCATGGTGGACGAGCCACTCACGGGCGAGCTCGTGCGAGTAAGGGCCGAGCCGAGCTGGCTCGGCCCATTGCCATCCCTAAGTGACATTCTTGCAAAGATTATTAAAATGTGACATTTTAAAAAATGACAATTTAAATAGTTACATGGGGTACAATTTCCTCTTTAAAAAGTGGAGCCCAAACAAAGGCTATTTATCATTTATAAAACAAAATAGCTTTTTTTTTTTTCATTAGGGTAATTATATTATCACAACAAAATTTATTTACTACACCACATTATATTCACACCGCAATTAAAATATATTTTGAATAAATACACGACAACAAATCTACAATTATACTCCTAATCAAATAAAAATTAAAAATGAAAAAAAAAAACATATTGTGGTGTACTCATCATCCCAATATTACTAATCATTTTTCTCATCCTTTAAATAAATTCACTAATTCTAAACAAGAATTTGTATAGGTGGAACTGCACTACTCCCTCCACTAATACTAAGACTATCGTTCTCAAAGGCACAACTGCACATACAACGATCGTCGAAGGGCAGTTTCGTAAACTTGAGGTTCTTGGCTGCTGTGGTGGATATGAGATTTTCGGGATGGTGGTGGAGAAGGTGGTGGAAGGAAGTGGTGGTGGCAGATGAGGACATTTTAACACTATTTCGGGTACTTTTAAACCCTCGAGAGATAAGGCAGGGGTAAAATAAAGAGAGGGAATAGTTAATAGATAAAATTGGGGGCTAGATGGCTTTTGCGTAGCACTTTCACATCACTATGGAGCATTTTACACCTACAAACTTTAGATACAAGATTGAATTTTAGGGTGGAATGAAGCTGTGAAGGTATGGTTTGTGGTTTAATGACGAGTGCGTTTTACTCACGGGTTTCATATATTTTAACTTGATTATTGGCTAGATCTTAGGAGTATTGAATGTTTTTAATGTGTTTATTAGTGTTGTTTTATAGGTTTGGTGAGGTGGTGTAAATTATTACAAAATTGGAGAAAACAAGGCTATGGCATAAACTGAGGAAAAACGGAACAAAAGGACAAACGAGCCAATTTTCTACATCAAAAGAAGAAAAAAAAATGAGATATATACCCGAGAGGTGGCACCGCATGAAAGGAAGGAAGGAAGAGTTTTGGCGTTGTGGCGCCACCAAAGAATTGGCGCAGCGCTACTCAAATGGTGCCGAGGCGCCGCCTGGAGCAACTATAAAAACTCCAAATTCGGTAAAAATGTGGGGGCGAAGTATAAATACAAGAATAGAAACACTTTTGAGCGGTTCCACACATTAAGATACAAGAAATACAACTTGAGATTTATGAGAGCAAATTAAAAGAGAAAAAAAAATCAAGAAATCACGAGTTTGAAGCATTGATCGGAAGAAGAAGAAGAAGAAGATCTTGGTGCAAGATTCATCCCTTTTTCTGCAGCTTTATTCAAAATCCGATGATGTACTTTATTATCATCTATCATTTTTCTTCATCAACCATGAGTAGCTAGATAAATCATACATTAGGGTGAACAAATGCAATATAATTGAGACTCTTTTATTTCTTCTATTCAAGAACCTAATTTTTCATCATATGTGTGTTGATTTTATTTATAAATTTAATGCTTTTAATTACTTGATCAATAATTCAATGATTTTGTGATTCTTTTATGAATTGAGAGATGAGTTTTTGATTTAGACTGTATGGTAAAATCCAATAATTTAGTATAACATGTAGAGATACATATACTAATTATTGCAATTGTTATATGAATTCTTAGAACTAATATTACGTTTAACTAAAATTGATTCACATAGATATATGAGATTGAATTAGTTAAATAGTCTCAATGAGAACTCGAGAAGGGTAAATTGAATACGATAGAAGAATTCGATTGAATACTATATTTGATTTGTGAATCTTGAATTAAGACTTAAATGTAATAAATATTACCTCATTCCACATTTCAACCCTAAATCGGTCTTTACGTGCACATTTCTATTTTCAATTAATTATTTATAGTTAGAAAAACAATCACAATTATTTGTTTTCGTCAAATAGGAGTTAGAAATATTAAATTAAGTATTAAAGTATAGTCCTTGTACGAAAACGATCTATATTACTTGTTACAATATCGTACACTTGTGATAGAAAAAAGGCAACAAGTATTTGATGCAGTTGCCGAAGACTATTTACGTCTAGTCTTAATTTATTTTATTTCTGGCTGTTATTTGATTAGTTTATTTTTCTTATTTACAAATAAAAGTTGTTTGTTGTATGCTTTGTAGCCAAATATATGATATTGAATTGTTTGATTCGAAAATAGAACGTACCTTCAAACGAAGACTCAAAGAACACCAACAAAATAGAAACATCATATGGCTGACAATCAAAACATTCTGATACAACCAATTGAACAAGTAGACACGAGAATAGCGGTACCACAAAATCAGAAAAATGAGAGAGTGGAGATAAATGAATTAGACTTTCCAGTCTCAATGTTCTTGACGAATATAACAGTGCTCGCGTGCTCTAGTATTGTATATTCGGATTTTGGAGTAAATAATTTTTAGATAGGGGTAGATTGGATCGACTTAACTAGCAACACTCTCCAATTTTACAGGTTAGCTCACGAAAACTCAAACATACCGGAGTTAATAAGGATGCTATCAAACTGTGTTTATTTCCTTATATTTGAACTTTGGAGTGGTTAGATGCTAAACCTCATGGAAGCATTACAACATGGGAGTAAATGACTAGAAAATTCTACAACAAACTCTTTCCACCGACAAAAGTAGCAAAAATCCAACTGAAAGTTCAAGCATTCGAACAAAGAGATGGGGAGAGTTATCAAGAGGCATGGAACAAAATCAAAGAGTTAATGAGAAAGTGTCCAAATCATGAAATTACCATAGGTAATCAAGTGCAATATCGGACTTTCACCACTGTTAAAATCTCATGTGGATTCCTTTGTTGGTGGATCAATCATTAATAAATCAGTCCAACAATGCCTAGATTTGTTGGAGTTAATTGTCATTAGACATTCAATATTCTCATCAGAAAAAGTGGTATCACAGAAAGCAACTAGAATTTATGAATTAGACTGGACAACATCGACCAATACATAGATTGCCACTTTGACAAAATCACAAACACAAGAAGCATGTGCAGTGATAGCCACACCATTATGTGAAAATTGTGGAGCAAATCATCCCACAGAAAATTGCTTATCTATGTGTTTTCTCGAGGAATAAGTCTTCATTCAAAATGGTTTCCGCAATTTCAACCTCATATGGACAAACAAATATAACTTAGGATGGAGGCATCACCAGAACTTCAGATAGTCTGATAATCAGCAAGGGAATAGTTCAAATAATTCCCAGCAAGAGAAAAAACCAAGTTTTGGGGAGATGTTTAATCAGTACATGCAAAAGACATACAAGGTATTGCAGCAAATTGATATAAACTTTCAAAATCAGCAAGCTCTTTCAAAAAGTTGGAAACATATATTGGTTACATAGCTCAACAACTTGTAGAACGCCTACAAGAGACAATGTCAGTAAATAAAATAATTAATCTAAAAGAGCATTAGAAAGCTATTACAACCAGAATAGAAGCTACTTCCTAAACTAAAGGACCCAAGGAGTTTTACTATATCTTGCACCATTGGTTCTAATTACTTTGAGCATTATTTATGTGATTTAGGTGCCGATATTAATTTAATATCACTCTCTGTGTACATGTCTCTTTGATTGGGAAAAGGAAAACCAACAACAATATCATTGCAATTGGCTAACAGGTTCATCAAAAGACCAAAGCGAATCATTAAAAATGTGCTAATCAAGGTTGATAAATTCATTTTCCGGTGAATTTCATTATCTTGGACATCGAAGAAAATTCAAATATTCATCTAATCTTTAGAAGACCTTTCTTGGTTATTAGAAGAGCATTGATTGATGTATATGATGAAAAGATGATCCTAAAAGTGGATAATGAGTAGGTCATATTCAATGTGCTCAAGGCAATGAAACATCCATTGATTTCTGATACTTGCTGTCAAATAAATGTCCTTGATGAACTTGTAGCTAATACTTTTGAAGTAAAACATCCATCAATCTTATATTAAGTAAAGATTACACAATCAGAATTAGAGAATTCAGAAAGAAAAGAATATGGTGTACAATTGGCTGAACAACCCATGGGAAAGAGACGTTGGCAATATGAGTCTCTTGGTGACAATCCATCACCACTAGTACCCTCAATGGAGAAGGCCCCAACTCTTGAGTTAAAGCCTTTGCCATCACATCTATGCTATGCTTATTTGTGAGATTCCATCACACTTCCAGTAATAATTTCAAATGATATGACAGAGAAGAAGGAGGAGAAAAAGTTATTGAAGGTACTAAAGAGGGACAAAATTGCGATGGATGGACAATAGCTAATATTTAAGGAATCAGTCATACTCTTTATATGAACAAAATCTTAATGAAGAGCAAGTCAAAGCCATCAGTGGAAGGTCAGCATAGATTAAATCCGACTTTGAAGGAAGTAGTGAGAAAAGAAATGCTGAAATTGCTAGATGTAGGGATTATCTATCACATCTCATATAGTTCTTGGGTGTGCCCAATACATGTGGGGCCTAAGAAGGTAGAAATTTAGAGAAGAATGAAAACAATGAGTTGATTCCAACATGCTTAGTAATTGGGTAGATAGTGTGCATTGATTATAGAAAGCTGAACAATGCCACAAGAAAAAAACACTTTCCATTGCCCTTCATTGATCAGATGTTGGAAATGTTAGCTGGTCACTTTCATTACTGCTTTCTGGATGGATATTCATGGTACAATTGAATAGAAATTGTTCCTGAAGACCAGGAGAAAACAATCTTTACATGTCCCTACGATACTTTTGCCTTTAGGAGAATACCTTTTGGTCTATGTAACGGACCTGTGACTTTTCAGCGCTGCATGATGGTCATATTCTTTGACATGTTGAAAAAGTAAATAGTGGTATTCACGGATGACTTTTTAGGTAGTAGATCAATTATCGAGGTTATAGGTAAATTAGTCGAATGAGTTGGAGACAATGAAATATTTCTATATGAGCAATTAATGTAGGTGGAAAAAGCACCATGGTATGCATACATTGTCAATTACATAGCTAGTAGGTATGTGGATCCCGACCTCACTTATGAACAGAAGAAAAGGCTTATACATAAAGCTAAATTCTATTATTGAGATGATCCACACTTGTATCGAAGAGGGGTAGATCAGATCATTAGATGGTGCATACCAAAAGATGAGATGAAACCAATCTTATCATGGGTTCATGCTTCAGCTTATGGAAGACACTTTGGCCCTAATAAAACAACATCGAAAGTTCTTCAATGCAGAATCTTTTGGCCAACATTATTTAAAAAATTTCACGACTTTTACAAATTATGTATAGGTGTCAACGAACAAGTACCATATTAGTTCGTCATGAGATGCCACTTAACAATGTTTTAGAGGTGGAAATCTTTGATGTGTAGGTTATTGATTTTATGGGACCCTTTCCATTGTCCTTTAATAATCAGTACATCTTAGTAGTTGTGGATTATGTATCAAAATAGATGAAAGCCAAGGCCTTGCCCACTAATGATACGAAAGCAAGTGGTGAACTTTATAATGAAATATAGCTTCAACCTCTATGGAGCACCTAAAGCAATGATAAGTGATGGTGGAACTCACTTCTACAATCGATTATTAAAGGCATTACTTTACAAGTAAGGGGTACAACATCGGATAGCCACACCTTATCACCTTCAAACATGTGGACATGTGGAGACTTCAAATAGATAGTTGAAAAGAATCCTATAACTCACTGTGAATTCATCTCGAAATGATTGGTCAAAAAAATTAGATGATGTTTTTGGGCGTATCATGCCATTTTCAAGACATTGATCAGAATGTTACAATATTGGATGGTGTTTGGAAAAACATGCTACTTACCAATGGAGTTTAAGCATAAAGTATATTGGGCACTGAAGAAATTGAACATGGATCTAGAAAAGGCCGGGAAAACAAGAATATTACATCTTCATGAATTGAAAGAATTCAGAAGAGAAGCCTATGAAAATGCATCCATCTACAAAGAAAGGACAAAGCAACGTCATGATAAGAACATTTGACAATGGATTTTCATCGTGGGAAATTAAGTGCTCTTGTACAATTCTAGATTGAAACTCTTTTCAGGAAAATCGAAATCAAGATGGTCCGAACCTTTCACAGTATCTCAAATGTTTCCCTAGTGTAGTTGAAAGACATCATCCAACAAACCAAAATCTCAAGGTGAATCTGCAACGTATCAAACACTATTTGATGGACACTCCCACTACTAAAGAAAGCCTTGACATTGTTGTTCCAGAATGATAGTGGTACAAAGCCAAGCTAATGAATTTAAAGATGCACTAGCTCTATTCCTTTTTTATTACTTAGTTTGTAGTTTTTATATTGTTTCTTTTATTGTTAGTAACAATCTCTTTGTGTTTTGTAGGACAAATCTCAAGTTTAGGTGTGTAACCATGCACAAAGGAGATTGAAAATTAAGTCATCAAGTTTGGGGAGTAAAAAAAGTTATAAATGGAGAAAGAAAGGTGAAAAATTGAAAAGGATACTAAAAACCACAACAAAACTGACCTTTCCCCAAGATCAAGCGCCCCAATGTCGGTCACCTAGTGTTGAGCGCCACTAGCACCAAAAAAACCAACTCGTTGCTAGAATCGATGTGTTGCGGCACACTTCCAGAGCACAGCGATGCTTCAATCAAATAGCCACCCAAACCCCACACTACTGCGAGATGTGATGCTACAGCGCCATAAAAAAAATAATCCCCTCCCATTCACCGAAGAAGTGACGCTGCGACGCCACAGCACATGCACTGCAGTGATACGTATATTAAAAAATGCCTTCCCCATTTTCCCTCAAACACAACATAAACTTTTCCTCATCCCCATATCTCTTTCAAACCCTATTTCACTTCTTTTACCATTTCTCTATTCCACATAAAAATCTACTACACAAATTACAAACTCATCATCTTAAACTCCTTAATTTCATATATCTCATACCTCCATAGCCAAACCCTAGTAAAAAGTCATATTCTCCTTCCACTCTGAATTTCAATTTCCCAAAATTTCAAACTAGTGGGTTTTCTACTCTAGAAGGACTACACAAAGAATGGTAAGTAACTACACTTTTCTTGAGATTTTTGTGATGAACTATGTCATATTACACTTGGTAAATGGATGTTGAAGAAGTGGGAGTAGTTATTTTGGTTTTTGGTAGATTGTGATCGATTGGCATTTTGAATTGTTGTTGAATTTAAGCATGGAAGAAGAAGTTCGGGAGAATTTTGAGTTTAAATTGTGAAGAGTTTACAAAGTGTTTTTTGAAATTCCTAAGAGAACTTGAACTAGTGGTATAGTTGATAATTTTGATTACTTGCATTGACATTGTGGAATATCCAATAATATTGTAGAGTTGAGTAGAGAGTAGTGAATTGAATTGTTGATGGTATTGTGATATTGTGAAGTTCATCACATTGCTTGGAGTTTGTAGCGGGTTATTGAGGAGTATTTTTGGCGATGCTTGTAGTGGGTGAAATTGATTGCAATTGTTGCCTTTTGGAGTTCACAATGCCGCCTAAAAAGAAATCAAAATCCTTAGCCTCTTCTTCTAGTTATTTTTATAGAAGTAAATTAGTGAGTGTCGAAGCGGAGAAGAGATAGCAAGACATGGTAGTACACAAGAGTTGTTTTTCGGAATGAGGTTTTGATAATCTTGAACTTTCCATGAAAGAGCAATTTGAGAGTCGAAAGTGGGGAGTTATTTAGAAAATAACCACAACCAAGGTTGATGCCAGTGGTGCGAAAAGTTTATGCCAATGCTAAGGACCACATGGATTTGAAACTCTACGTGAAGGGCAAGTGGATCTTTTTTAACAGAACCTCAATCAATAGGTTCTATATAGATTGCCAGATATTGAAGATGACGACTTCTCCATACTTTGTGAAGAGGAGGGCAGTAGATCCAGAGGAAATAATTCATGAGTTAGCCAATCCTATCACGACATGGAAATGATCAAGCATAGATGTTCAAGAGTTTTCCAACAACAAGGATGTATACTAAATGGAAAGCTTGACATTATTTCATATGTGCTAAATTGTTGCATAGCAGCAATTTCAATGAAGTGCCAAAAGACCGGGCATTATTAAACCATGCCATATAGAGGGGTCTCAGTATTGATGTGGGAATAAGCATTCAGATCAATTTCTTGCACTTTCTGAAAGATTCTACCACTGTCAATTTGGATTACCCTTTGTTGATATATGCTCTATGTAGAGAATGGGGAATTGTGACATCCCCAGCTGAGGATGTAGTTTTAAAAAAAATCTTTTTATGCATGCTTGTATGAGTTAGATAACCTTGTCGGCTAGGATGAATATATTTGAAAGCATGCATTAGTTTATGGATGGTGAATAAATTATGTGCCTGAGTCGAGTTTTCTGCTTATCTATGTGTAGCATGACAATATTCATGCACGATAATTTAGTGTCGTATAGGAACATGATGATTCGTATGTATAAGCTGAATAGATGACTTAGATGCTTAATCCCTTAACCCATGATTCACGACATCCTTTAACTGTATATATAATGATTTTGGGTGTTTGACCCAGTAAAAGAAATTATTTAAGATTGTGGTGATTCCGTGCATGTTTAAAAATTTTGACGTGGAGTATCTTTAAGTTTCTAGTAGGAACTAGGTGATGACCAAATACTATTTCTTTTCTTTTATAGAAAATAAGCATTGCACTTATGAAGCTTATGTCGGTACCTTTTTGACGCAGTTAGTAAGTCCGTAGGGGATCTTGAAATTGGGTATCATTTGGTATTAAAAAATCCAAGAGTTACCAACTAAAAAGTCGTTACATGACTCAGAAGAGAGAAAAAGGTAAGGTCAATATTGAGTTGAAAAAATATATAAAAAAAAAAAAGAAAAAAGAAAAAATATATGCAAGTGTGCAAGTAAAAGTTGATTGTTGGGAGGCTTAGATAACTGTAGGTTTGAATCATTTAGTATAAAATTTGATTGTTAGAGCACTTATAATTTGGGAGAATCATCACATGAATAAATTGTTGAAGTTACCGTTAGACTATACCAAATTAGAGTAGTTTAAGGGATTGATAATGGAAACTAAACTTTTGAATTACACCTTGGGGAGAGAATGAAAGAAAATGAGTTTGGGGGTGTGTGAGTCTCACGAGCAAAGAAAGGAGATATTTGATCATTGAAGGTTGGGAATTGAACCAACTTGTGAATGTACGACGTTACACTTGATTCTTCAAACACAAATGCACCCACCCACCCTAGTTTTGCATTGTATAAGTGAAAACTTAGCTTTTGTATTGTGATTTTGAAGTCGTTCATGAATGTGATATGATGTTCTCAAAACTGAGCCAAAAGGCAAGCTATCTTACTAAGTTTTGCTTGTCAGCTCCTTAGTTATTCTTTTTTTTCTTTGTGTTTGCTTGAAGACTGACAAACCGTTAAGTTTGAGGGTATTTGACAAGTGTGTTTTACTCACGAGTTTCATGCTATTTTAACTTGATTATTGGCTAGATCTTACGAATACTGAACATTTTTAATGTGTTTATTAGTCTTGTTGTATAAGTTTGGTGAGATGGTGTAAATTATTGCAAAAGTGGAGAAATCAAGGCTATTGGCAGAAACAGAAGAGAAAAGAGGAACAACAAAGAAAAAAAAAAAGGAGACATCTACTTGGGAGGTAGCGCCTCGGTGCCACCACTAGGCGCTACCGTCAAAGAAAGGAAGGCAGAGTTGTGGTACTGCGGTGCCACACCACAAGCGCCGAGCTGCCACTCGAGAAATGGTGTGAGGCCCTACTTGGAGCAACTAGAGCGCGTTTTTAGCTCGTTTTAAAGCCTATAAAAACTCTAAATTTGACAAAACTGTGGAGTGAAGTATAAATAAAAAAATGAAAGCATTTTTGATAGGTTCCATATATTGAAATACACAAAATACAACTTAAGATTTAGGAGAGCAAATCGAAGAAGAAAACATCAAGAAAACACGAGTTTGAAGTATTGATTGGAAGAAGAAGATCTTGGTGCAATATTCTTCCATTTTTCTACATCTTTATTCAAAAATCGATGATGTACTTCATTATCACCTAGTGTTCTTCATCAATTATGAGTGGCTAAATCATACATTAAGGCGAACAATGTAATCTAATTGAAACCCTTAATTTATTTATTTTATTCAAGATTTTAGTTCTTTTCTCATATATGTGTTGATTTTATTCATGAGTTTAATACTTTGAATTGAATTACTTGATTAATAATTTAATGATTTTGTAAATCTTTTCCGAATCGAAAGGTGAGTTTTTTATTAGAACGCATGGTAAATTTGACAATTTAGTATAACATGTAGAGATACCTATACTAATTATTGCGATCGTTATATGAATTCTTAAAACTAATACCGCATTTAACTAAAATCGATTCACATAGAAATATGTGATTGGGTTAGTGAAATAGGCTCAATGAGAACTCGAGATGGGTAAATTAAATACGATAGAAAAATTCGATCGAACACTACAATATATTTGTGAATATTAAATGAAAATTTAAAGGTAATCAATATGTGAAATTGTTATACCCTAATACTTCATTCCATATTTGAATCCTAAATCGATTTTTGTGCGCACATTGCTATTTTCAATTAGTTAGTTATAATTAGAAAAATAATAACAACAATCACAATTCTTTGTTTTTCGTCAAATATGAGTTAGAAATATTAAATTAAGTATTAAAATATAGTACTCGTTGAACGATCATCTGGACTCAAAGATCCGCTATATTACTTGTTACGATATAATGCACTTAAGATATGAAAAACGCAATATTTAATATAACAAAACCAAAAATAAATAAATAAATTGAATACTACCTTTGTTGTTACAATTGAAGAAGAAAACCAAATTGAAAAAATACGGAGAGTCACCGAGACAAAAGACTCGCAACTGTACAAAAGATTTAAAAAAAAAATTATGTTTGTGATGAAACAATAATTTATTTTATTAAAAAGTATATTAAAATTCTAATTATGTAATTTTACTTAAGGTTATTTATGTAAATAAGAAAAAATATTAAAAATTGTGGTGCATTTAATAAAATTTGTAGCGGTAATTACCCTTTTCTTTATTTTTATTTTTTTTCCAATTTTCATTTTGTTAATCTATATATTTTCACCACTTCATCAACTCTATAACACCCCTCAAGGTGGAATGATTTCTCGGGTACATTGTACATACTGGAAACTGCTAACACATTCAAGATTATTTCACGTTTTTGAACATCAATTAACTCGTCACTAAGAAGACTCAACCAAAGAATACTATATATCCCGGTATTTCAATATCCAACACAATAAATAAACTGGAAATATGAAGCTATCCACCTTGATATGTATGTCCTCAATAATCCGTCTGCAAGTTGTAGAGACATAGTTAATACTTTCACATCCCCCGTAACTTAGTCTCATCCACATAGAAAGGGGCATCAAATTAACGCTTTCACCTAAATTGCATAAAGCATTAAACGTAAATAATTTTTCAATAGCGCAAAGTATTTTGAGTCTCTTTGATTTTATTTTTTTACTTTGGAACTAACTTATTTAGGAGAATAGAAGAGTAATTAGCACATAACGTCCACACATTTCATTATTATTGTGAAAAACGTCCATATCTTTCATTTTTTTTGACATTTTCATCTATTTTCTCAATTAAAAATTGTGAAATGACGAATATACTATTCTCTTTAAATAAAAGAAAAAGAAAAAATGCAACAATAGTACCAATTTTTTTTTTAAAAAAACGCAAATGAGTCTCAAATAAATTATTAAAAAGGTAATTAGTACGTAATGTCCCTATCTTTCACCGTTATTGCAAAAAAGTTCATACCTTTGGTAGTTTCACCATTAATTATACATTTGATTGTGCTAACCATCATTTTCATCCAATTTCTCAATAAAAACTGTGAAATAATGAATATACCATCCTATTTAAGTAAAAAAAAAATATTTTTAATTTCTAATTCTTTAATAATTTATTTGAGACTCATTTGCACTTTTTAATTTTTAAATAAATTTAATTGGAACTCGTTTGCACTTTTTTAAAAAAAGAAATAATTTTTTAGTAATTTATTGGGGACTCGTCTGCACTTTTTTAAAAATTTGGGACTATGATTGTAATTAATTCTTTATATGATGATGTATTCATCATTTCACAACTTTTTATTGAGAAATTGGATGAAAATGGATATAAATGATGGTTTGCGCAATTAGATATGTAATTAAGGGTGAAAATGCCAAAAAAAAGTAATGAAACTTTTTGCAATAATAGTGAAAGGTATAAATATTATGTGCTAATTACTCTTTTAATAATTTATTTGGGACAATGGTTGCAATTAATTTTTTTTCTTTTTCCTTTTTGATTTATTTAAAGGGATTTCACAATTTCTAGTTGAGAAAATGGATGAAAATGACCTTTTGCCCAATGAAAAGTAGAAATAAGGGTGAAAATGAAAAAAAAAATGAAGGATAATGACTTTTTCACAATAACAGTGAAATGTGGGCACGTTATGTGCTAATTATCCAAAATAGAACTATACTCCTCTATTAATGCTATTGTCTCGTACTCCTTAAGCTTGAATATTCTTTAACATGAACTGTTCCGTTTTCTAAGTCAACTTCTCCATGACAGAGATTATTTCTTCTCCTACTATTGAAAACTAGGTGTTCCTTTCGAAGCATTCTGTTTTCCACCACATGAGAAGTTTGGGCGATTTTTCCATCCAGTATTGTATTTGGTTGACGCAGTCCACGCGGATGATTATATATATAGCTAGCAAGCTTAGTCAATGGTACGATTGTTTCCCAACAAGCACTCAACAACATTATGATTTACACCACAATTTTCACAAACTAGATTGGGAGAATGAATTGCGTCGATCGAGTATTTTGAGTCTATACCTCCCACAATCTTTCTTAAGGCAGTTATTCGTGTTGATAAAGATGTGTATGCATCAACCTCGTATCAGTTCTGCAACATTCTTGTGAAGAGAAAATTGTATTAGTAGCTATCAATCTTTCAAGCAGTTCAGTTGTCTCATTAGAAAACTTGGTTGTCCTAGAGCCATTTCCTGCAACATAAAGTATTGTCCGACTAGTTGAAGTAAAACCGGCCATAAAAGTACGCGACATGTGACAGTTTCGTAAAACTATATGTTGGGCACTTTCTAAACAATCACTTGAATTTTTCTCCATCATGTTGTACAACTGAGGTGATGTTCTACAAAAACTTGGTAGCATTAGCTGGAGGAAAAAAAATTTGTTAGAAATTTTTGAGAAAGATCCTCCCAAGTAGTCATACTCCTTGCTAGGTAAGATGACAACTAATCTCCCTTCATTGTAGGTATGAACAACCTTAATTTAATTTCAACGTTTGAAAACACATATAGAGGTGGTTAATCACACAATTCTATAAATTTGAAGTGTGAGCTTGTGGATCCTCATCTTCAGTCCATTGAATACAAGCATGTACCCCGCGGTAATTGAATTATTTGATCACTGATGAGTGTGTTTTGCACA
>CAIGRF010344954.1:12229-23842 GCA_903798235.1 Fraxinus ornus
GCTCGTGCGAGCACGAGCCGAGCGCGTGTGGGCATGGGCCGAGCCGGCGTGGCTCGGCCCATTGCCACCCCTAGTCTGAGTAGGCTTGCGTCTTTTACAAAACTGCACTAGCACGTCGTTGTATAGGCTACCTTACTCGTATAAAAACTAGATAAGAACACATGATTTTGTAATAATAATATGAGTTTTATTGTGCTGTTGAAATTTAAAAATTACGAATATTAAACCTATTCAAAACTTATTATGTTATATATAGGAACTTATTGAAGATTTAAGGAACTTTTAGGTAAAATCGGAGAATACAGAGTATAGTGCCAGCTTTGAGGATGAAGATGTGGTGTTTGGAGGAGACGGAGTTGCCGGATTCCGGGCAGGTGGTCGAGGGGGCGAAACGGCAATAAGGGGCAGTGGATAAGATTAAATGAAAGAAAAAAAATATTGAGCCGTTAGTTGAAGATCAATGAAGAACACTATAATAAATACGGAGTCAACTTTTTCAATACACTTTCAAATTTTTTCACTTATTCCTAACAAACAAGGCACTCTCGGCCCTGCTCAACCGTGAGTCTTGTAGTCAAGCTTTCTTCTTAAGTTAGAACTCGAAGGTCAATCTGCATGATACTAGAGAAAAACTGTGTGCCTCTTTTACATTTTTGGGGCCCACACAACATAAAAACTGTCGAATTTAGATACAGAAATGTCCACAACCCAAAAAAAAAAGGTATCAAAGACAGGAAACTGTGTATTTTTACAATGTACAAACATAAAAATAATAATATTAACTGAATCAAATCCTTGAAGTAATCAGGTGAATGGTGGTGTGTAAATAAGCAGAAGCATCTGCAACTCCACTACCAAGTTTCACTGGGTACCCCCACATCCTTGAGCACCATTTCAACTGCAGCAAGATACCTCTACATTTGCAACATGCATCAATGGTAATATAAACTGTATTAGCACGTTAAGTACATAGTATTAGACATAATTGTACAGTATAATAGACAAGATTTTAGTTTCTTTCTAATACAATCGAGTCGTGTTCAATCCTTCTCACTCCAAACATGCAATGTCATGCAGGGTGCGTAATCGGAGTTCTTTCTTTAAGGGGATCAATCCAGAGGGACCAGAACATATGGATACTAGAATTCAGTGCACATTAGAAAAATTACTTATATGTTAAAAATAAATTATTTTTATTAGTGAAAGTTGGAAAGGAGTAAGTTGATAAGTAACAGTGTTTAGTTGAATAAAGATAGAAAGGACAGTGACTCATCAGCAAAATGATTTTGTTTGTTTCCAGGCTTCAATCCAGGTGGGGCCTAGCTTGTGAATAGCATGCAGGGTGCGTAATCGGCCATCTGGAAAGGGTCGTGACTGCCAGCTCAATTGGCTCTTTTTACCCTCCTAGTTCAACGAGTATAGTTTCTGAAAGCTAGGTAGCAATCCATTCTATAATTCTACGGGATGTGCTACTTGTACAAGACAGTACCAGGGGGACGGTCCCCCTGGTGCTTAGAGGGTCAGTTGGCCCAGTTTAAGTAGCACATCCAGAAAAATTATAGAATGGATAGCTACCTAGCTTCTAGAAATTGTCTCTAATTCTTCTCATTATCTCTCGTAGGAAAATGATTCCACGAAGAAAAGAATTGTAGCAGGCAATAAAGAAAATCTTACCTCATTAAGAGCATCATAGTATTAGAAGTTGAATAATATGGCTTAGTCTTGGCTAGAAACAACTAGATTGATCTAACGCAATAGATAATATTTTAACTTCTGATCAATATTGTACGATGTATGATTTGAAAATTATGAAATAAAGCATCCCCACCTTTGAATTTCCAAATAATGATAAACTTCTTATCACGAGGACTCAATTGAAACTATTTAGATGGTTTCGTGGCATTGTTGCAAAATAGATAGAAATAGGAGTGCGTAACTGCAAATACAACAAAACAAGTCTACTAGGAAAAATTGATTGCTTAATACACAATAGAGAAAAGTTAAAAGGCAAGCATGAGAGATAAGATGATAAAGTGCTATCAACCCACAAACCCTCTTGAATTGGATACCCTTTTGCTTTCATCTAATTTTGTTTTTGAGGTAATTAGAGAGGAAAAGAAATTGGACAATATTGAACAATATGATAAACAAAACTTATATTTTTAACCCTAACTTTATATTGTTTGACATTATCGAGTCCAAGTTAGCAAACGTACCACAAGTGTAAGGGTATAAATGGTTTCGTTCGAGGGGATTTTTGACATTATTTTCAAACTTAATAATTTATAACAATTTGGTAAAATTCAAAACCTAATATAAACAATTAAATCAAACTTTTATCAGTTGGTTTCAACTTTGTGTTGTGGCTTCCATCTAAAACTAAATGCTTCCCTACCATTTTCTTACATCCCACAGTTTCAACAGACCGTTTAACTCCGTCCATTTTCAGTGTAAGAACGCTCGATCAATAAGTTAATACGCACTCTTTCAAAGCTATTTCTAGACAAACCTCCCAACTATCTTTCGTTTAAAAAATTCGATATGATTTCTTTACTTTCGCTTTAGTGTAACCAATTCATAGATTATAAAACGTCTTTCTAGTTTTTTTATGTGAAAATAAAGCAAACAATATAGAGATGTCTTAGATTTTACGAGGCGGAAATTTAGTACTTAACTGTACAGTACAAAGGAGGCTTTCACACGAGAAATTGAATAGATCAATATGGAAAATTTAAATTGTGACCATACCCTCGAGAAAAAACGGCTCTTGTTTGGTTACAAGGCTACAATTCAACAAATATACCAATTTCAAAAATCACAATCCACAAAGCTCTTCGTTGATTCCTTAATTGGGTTTGTCAGGAAAGCTTCTACTGTTTCAGATTCATAAGAAAATCACAATTGGACAAGCTTCCTCGAAAACTCTATTTCATAAAGTTATCTAGAGCGTGTTCGATATAGCTCAAAATCCAATTAAAATTGAAAATATAATCGTCATTGGGTCTCACTCGCCTAATAAAAGTCAACAACAATGACAAATTTTTCAATTTTAATCTATACCGAACACGTCCCTAAAGAAGCCTAAAAGCAACTTCTTAATCTCAAAACAGCTTATCGCTTATAAATTAACACATACAAAACAAGAAAGGCTGGGATGTCAAGTTGCTGAGAACAGAAAGCAAATCGGGTCTTTCAATTACCCATATCACCTATAAGAAACTGCACGACAGAACCCGGGCAATATAAGTCGAGACGTAAACTTGCCTAGATAAGCTTAAGTGTCAACAAGAAAAACTCTCATGTACATTTTATGAATGCATTATACAATTATAATGGGCTTCCCACATATACACAATGAACAAAAGCAAAAAGAATTGTTGAAGATTTCTCGTATATCGCCTCTTTATGTCAGCTCCCAACATTGAAGGATCTTCAAAATTTCTCCGCATCCACTGGAGCATATATAACCTCTTTATGTCACCTCAAGTTATTGAAGGATCTTCAGAATCTCTCTGCATCCACTGGTTGTAGCGACGCAGAAACTAGAGGATTTCGTCTCGACTGAACTCTATAAAAAGGATTCTGCAAAACTTGTATTCTCATAGTCTAAACGATTAAGAAAATAACAATCCCTAAAGCAGCCAAAGCCACTGAACAAGAACCTCTGGGCTCTCTCTACAATTGGCTCAAACTCATCCACGCATGGAAGTCCGAGGAACTATTTGAAACTAGAGGAGAAACCAAGTTTTGGAGGAAAGCCAGGTTGTTGAATCTTATAAGGCCTACCGTTACTCACGCGTCTACTGTCAGATGGTGCTGGTCCAAGAATCCCAGAAAAACTCGGATCAGGTATTTGTGTGCCATTACTTGTAATTCTTTGATATGGATACTGAACGTGAGAGGTATCGGCTTCAGCTCGTTTTCTTCTTTTCCAGGCTTCAAATTTGCCCACATCAAGATCCCTATGCAAAAATGCTGCTGCTTGACCCCCGAGAGTGGAAGCGTTGATGTGGGAAGGTCCCATACCGTCAGCATGTTGCTCCTGTTTAAGTTTGGAATAGATTTGTTGAAGCCTCTCCCCAGATAAATTAGAGAAGGTGGATACATATTTCCATAATCGTGTAGTCATCCCTGTGTAACTAAATAGTGTTAAAACCTGTCATGTAGTTTGTTAAAAGACGAGAATGTAAGGGATGAAGGAAAATTTACATACTTTCTTGCCTGTAAGGCTCCTTCTCATATTCCGATACAATTTGGTCGACTCTTCGACCAATAATCTGCAAGTAATTCCGAATTTTGGAAAGCACCTGGCATAGTGGCAGTTAAGCACAAAATTCAAGACTATATAAGGAAAAATGAATAAATAGAGAAGCGAATGCTCATCGTTAAACCTTCTCCTTTGGCAGATCTGCACTGGTAGATTGCAATTTCTGAAGGCGTTTCAAAGTTCTCTCCTCGTCTATCATGACATCTTCACACCACTCCATCCATTTTACTTCCTTGAATTGCTCATACACTTCACCACTATCAGACATTTCACCTTCCTCTTTAACCAATGGTTCGACCTTTTGGTCTTTCCGAGCTTTACTTTTATTAATTTGTACACTTGGATTAAAAAAATCAGATTTCATCTGTTTGCCCTTTCCGCGTGATAATGGGATATTTAGAAGATTTTCCTTCTGTTTCTTTGCATTCTTACGGCCAACTTTTATTTTCGAATCCCCCCCACCAACAGCCACAACTTCCTGAGAACATAAAGGCATAGAGATGCATAAATGAACAACAGGCAAGTACATGCAAAATGACAACCAAAGAAAACTATAGCACATCATGGAAACGAAAGTTAAAAGGTTTTGCAGAATGTGATAAACCTAATTAAGAATAAATTCATTGTACCATTTCTAGAAGTTGGGAAGCTCGATCTTTCAGCTGGGGAGCTCGAGGTAAGAAAGTTTCATGATGTTGAAGTTCCACTGGAGCAATCTTCTTAGAAAGACCAAGTTTTTCATCTAACCTTATCTTTTCCCAATTGCCAAATCCATGATAGTGAACTCCAAGCAGCAACCTTGCATCATCCTCTTGCAGTACCAACAGAAAGAGTTTATGAAACCAATAAAGCATGATAACATTTCTCCCAAACCAAACCAATCCACCCCCTCATCCCTCCACCGCACCCCACCCTCCCACCACAAAAAAAAAAAAGGGTGAAAGCAAGGAATTACAACAACAGATAAAGTAACAAAATTATCTACTTACTCTGATTCCACCCACAACCTTTAGACCATGTGGCAGGTCTGAGATATGCAAGAGCTCTGAAAAGAGAGATTGGATCTTCATATTGGCAAACCCGCTTGGCTAGGAGTTGAAGTTCTTCAACACGGCTTAAGACTTCATCAGCCCTCACAGGAACACCAAAAAAATCCAAAAGAGGCCCCTAAAGGAAATGTTACACGAGTTTTAACTCGAAATATCTTATGTAACTTTCAGACATAAAAGCTATAGTATACAAGTGATAGATAGACAAACCTTTGGGTCCACATTCTCTCCTCTAACAGCTTCTCTACAACCATCAATTAAAGCATCATAAAGCTCAATTTGTGCTTCAGTTGGAGCAGCTTCAACTATTCCACCCACTTCTACTGCTATTAAGCTAATCTTGCTATCAATCCCGAATTTCTTAACCTAAATTTTTAACACCGCCACAGTAAGATAAAGGTCCTATCATATGTTTGGCAAAATAACTCTTGACCTAAATTGATGGAATACTAATAAAGGATGCACCATGAGTAAGTAAACCAAAACAGCAAAACCAAATCAAATACAAGAGGTGGTTTCCAAATTATCCGCTTCATTTAACACAATGAGTTTAATAATGCAAGAATATGAATAGTAGACTACGATATGTATATGCAATTTTTATATGAATTAATAACAGAATTAACTGATTTGATGACCAAGTTGTTGCATTAGAGAATTAACATCATCTATTATTTAGTCAAACAATTAATGCAGGTCTAGTAGCAATCAAACATTAATGTGTATACAAACTAGACTAACTAGTCTCATTTTATGTCTCAGTTCATGTTTAACAAAACTAGTCCATAAAGTCATATCATCAGCTAACTGTCAAACTATTCTCGAGAATTTCTAAAAACAAACTCGTGTAATTTGTTGTGACCCACAATATAAGGCTCCACGAATCCTACATAGCAAGCAAACCTGGGCCCCATGCTCACTGAAACCCATGAAGAGGCCGAACCAAGGTGGAGATACCGAACCCATTGGATTGCGTCGACCTCGTTGGAAAGAACCGGACCAGCACAAAGGGGGAGACTGCATAAGGAGCTCGGTGCAAGATCTTTTTGGCAATCCCTGATATGTGATTGATGTGACAATATACTGCCGCCGCCACCCTTTTTCGCCAATCATGTCAAGTCTAAGGTCACAATCTAGGTATTATGCACAATAAAATGGTATTAGCATTTAATGATTATGATTGTTTGACGTCTCCGACAAGAGGCACCAACCACACGGATGAGGCCACGCATCTCTTCATCCAATGACTCTTATTTACCTTCTCCTACTATAAAAGCTTACTTTAGTGTCATCCCAGAATAATGCAAATTTATGCTCTCAATTTATAACCTTGCTCTCTTATTATATTATTTCCGTTGTTCACCCAAGGCCGACCCCCCTTTTTACATTGGAGGCTCGCGTCTAAAGCCCTTTCACACTCGTACATTATTCCCCCAATTGATTGGACCATCGAAGTGGGCAGGGCTAACTCCGCTACCACCAAAGAAAGTCACGTGTGGCTAACGGTTTGTCCAACTGTGCAGGAATCTGGATTGCATGGACATGAAAGGTCTGGGATCTATTGGCCACGTTGGAGGTACGAAGTTCGAGGTCAACATTATTCATATCAATATCTTGCTATTATTTCAAGGGAGTGCTCAAGAGAGTAGAAAACCAACTAGAAAGGTTTATAATCCAATTCCTCTTAAAATCAAGGTGGCTCTTTAAGCCAGTAAAGACCATGCATTCCCCAGATTTTAGCAGAAAGAAAGTGAAGCATTAAGATGGGAAACAATAACATGTCCAAAAGCAAGATAAAGATGTCAAAAACTTGGGTTCTCTTTAGCCTAAAGCAACTGGACATTATTGAAGATCTTTAATCAGTTTAGAAAGAAACTTGAAAGATATATCAACAAGCAAATGCGGTTTTCTTCCTAATTTTAGCTATAGAGAAAGCTTCTCCTCTTTCTTTGTACATTTCTGTTCCTCCCTTGAACAGATGTTACTTTCATAAAAATGAAGATTTTCTGCACCTATTGTCTGGAAGAAATAAATCAACATAAGTAGCAACATTGGAAAACTAACTAAAATAATTCTTCTACTGCAAAAAAGAGAGAAATTCATAATTTAGAAAGTGATTATTGGTTAACACGCACTAAACATATGGCACTTGAAGAAAGCATCTTATCTTCTATCAAACCATCACCTCTAAGAAAATCTAAAACTTGACCTCCAAACCCTACCACTCACACTTGAGCAAGGGAAAGGAAAAGAAAAGGGAAATAAAGGAATAGCCAGGAAGCATAAAAAGGTGTGAACAAATGGAATCTTAAATTCAATAAACCACTGATATCGATTCTCCCAAGAAACTACCAAGTGACATTGAATTTATTCTCTATTATGAGCTTAGTAAAATATTTGCACCAAGATAACACACTAACACCAAAGTCCAAACACATAATATGACAAAGCTGCATAATTAAGCTAGCATTACCGCACGGATAAAATGTGTTGCGTCTCTCTTTGGTAAATTCCCATAGGACCATCCCCTCACTTGAGCAGTAGCACCCTCAATCACGGGAAGAGAATACCCAGAATCACCCTTGCGACGCCTTGACAATCTTTCCTGAGACTCAGCCCCCTTCTTTTTCCTTTTATTGACATTCTCAGGTGGGTTGACCTCTGCATAACTTTTAATATTCCTAGCAGCTCGTGGAGCTATAGCTTCCTAGAAGATGAAAAGAATACAATAAGAACTGATCACTCTGAAAAAAATTATAAGAAGTTGCATCCATCAGAATTGATTGCATACTTCAGCTTGGGCAGTAGCTTCTGGCTTAATCATGCGGCTCCAGAAAGTCCCATCATCTTCAGCACTGCAGAAGTTTGCCACCTGTATATGGTGACAAAATAATACAGTTCATATGAATGATAATTGGAAATCTTGCCTGGCACAACAGCGATGCATCAAATTGACGAATAACCCAGTTCAATAGATGGAGAAAAGAAAGACAGATGCATAGAGGAGAGAGAGGGCTCTCTCGCACATTTAAGCAAGAACATAGACTACAAAATTTGGAAGATCCAATCTACCATTCAAAAACTGAGTTATTATATACTTGCCTTAAAAGCACCCAACAATTCATGTTCTTGCTCTCTGTCAGATACTTTCTCTTCAACCTTCTCAGCTCTTTCAAGAATTTCATCAATATCCATACTGAGGAGCCTTTTCTTGCTCTCCTCATCATTTTTGTCTTCCTTAAAAAGTTCCTCCGCCCCAAACCTCAGGATTGCTGAAAGCTCATTCTATATTGGAAGAAAGTAAAAATTAGGACAATGGTCGAAACAGTTCAAAACTTTATTTATAATGAAGGAGTTTGGAACACAAAGGTCAGCACGCTAGATGCACAGAAAAAAGATGAGATTCTTGATATAAAGATCAAACCAAAAACAGTGGTTTATTTCATATACTTTATCAAATAAACTTCCTTTTTTCGCTTCCTTCTTCTCCAACCTGCCCTCAGCATTTAGTTTCTGAATAACAAGATGGTCCAGAACCTAAAAAAAAAAATATGACACAAATAAGAAATTAGTTTAAAAATCCTTCGCATTGACACCAATTACAGCATGCATAGAAGAAAACCTAAATTTTTTATGATGCTTTACACATGAATAACAAATTTATAATCAAGGACAAGCAACAACTCTCAGTAGAGTATACCATCTTCTTCTTAGCTCGCTCCAAGATATCTTCCTCAACACTCTTGCTAGTAACAAATCGGTAGATGTTAACTACTTCTTGTTGTCCAATTCTATGAGCCCGACTCATTGCCTAGTCCAACAAAACAAAATAAACATTATACAATACTACAGCATTAATATAGCGCAAAGATAGTGTGTTGTGCAAGAGAGCAATAAGAATCATCTGTCAAAAACCTGTAAATCATTTTGTGGATTCCAATCTGAATCAAAAATAATTACTGTGTCTGCAGTTGCAAGATTGATACCCAAGCCTCCAGCACGTGTTGAAAGAAGAAAACAGAAATCCTCACTACCAGGAGCATTAAAATGGTCCATAGCCTGCTGGCGCAACTCAGACTTTGTACTGCCATCAAGTCTCTGAAATTGGAAACCTTTGAAAGACAAATATTCTGCCAGTATATCCAACATCCTAACCATCTGCATTATAAGATTATAAGTCAATTGATAGTGCTTATATCCAAAGAGAGGGAACTAGAATATGATCTCAAAAAAGGCCAGGAAAAATTCCGCTATCTCACAAGGAAACCGTCTATCTTCAAAATAGCAACTAAGCTATTAGCGAAATAAATGGCCACATGCAAAAGCCTTAATGATTAGCGTTCCAAGTTTACAACCCTCAGAATCCAACTTCATCCCACATCCCAAGATCATATTTCTACTCCCCAATAATAGCATCAGTAATTGGATAGGCAATTGCAAAGTAAGTACAATGTTTTCCATTTTCGAATTCAATCAACAAACCAGCAGTGGCTAGGCCATTTTGGACCTTTAGAAATTCCCCTTTTCCCCTCCTGTTTGGGGGAGGCTAAATCTCCGGTAAATAGCCCCAATCCAGGAAAAGTGACATGAAACCATCACTTGCCTTCAATTTTAAACAGCAACGGTACAGTCCACAAGAAAAATTATCCTTTCTAATCTTTCCAGGTCCAACCCCATACAGCGTGACAAATATGGCTGATTTCTCATCTAGTTCAAGGTCATCCTCGCCTTATTCAAAGTCATCTGAGCACCAGCCAAACGCCATAACTACTTGCACAAAGCTCAATGAGCCATCAGAAGGCCCAGAGCTTTCTGAGGCTTGTGCACAGAATCAGGTGTATGCTTTCACCAAAACAAAAAAAGTCTGTAAATGTAGAATAAATTCAATAAATTGCAGAATTACAGGAACTTTCATTAAATTTAGCAAACATCAGTCATATAACCCTGCCAATAGTAAAGCAGCATAAAAGTAATTTAATATTATCAGTTTACATGCATACTGCACACTTTCGACAACAATGCTGAACACTTGGGGAATCAATTTTATGGATCTCAGTCTATCGCATCAAAATGCTGATCCTTCCTGGTAGCAGCTAGCTAGCTAGTAGTAGGCATAGAGCACAGGTAATGAAAACTGTTACCTGAGAAAATATCAATACACGGTGATTTGTCTCATGCAATCTGTCCAGCAGCTTATCAAGTATCACCAGCTTCCCACTGCTTACTATTATTCGCTCCAGCTTAAGGCTCCCCAGGAAGTTTGCATCCCCACCATAACCATGGTCTGCACTTTCAAATAAAAATGGATGATTGCAACATTTCTTCAACTCCACCACAATATTTAAAAGAGAAACCTGCATAGTTTTTGCAACAACTGTCATAAGTTTCATCACTTGTACTCTTTATGAGAATGAATAACCATCGAATAATTAGGCAACCACAATATAAATAAACCAATGGAAATGTGCCAACTGCAATTGACGGCACTACGCCATTCAAGGTGCAGTATCAATAATTTTCTCATCCCTGAGAAAGACAAAGGGGAAGAGAGAAAACCAGATAGAGGCCAACAAAGTAACGGTACCATTCAGCCACCTTCTTTACAGTATTGAAGTGATACATTTCAGCTACCAGAGCTAATAAAATCCAGTCAAATACTAACCTGATTCCCACGGACTCCTTTGTTCAGGTCCTGGAAGTTGCGTTCCAATATCCACTTATAATACCTGATTAAATTTCATTTCAAAAACTCATTTATGAAAGTAAAAATTAGTTAATATTGAAAAAATGAACAATCTAAATCCTGGAAAAGCATTTACTGTTTCTGCAATGGTGACATCTCAACCCTAAGGATACGCTCAATCTTTGGAGGCAAGGACTTCTCTACATCTTTTATGACTCTTCGAAGAATGTGAGGTCTCAATTCCATATGAAGATTAGCAAGCTATAAAGTAAAAAAACACAAATTTTAGTATCCAAGTATAAAACAAATCTATGAGGAGAACCCAAACTATATCAAAAGAATTGTACCTCCATCTCATTGAACATACTAAGATTCTTGTACTTCTGAACAAAGTCTTCCTTGCTCTTGAACTTGTCAGGATCAAGAAAGTGAAGTAAAGCCCTGCAATTTTTTAGATACAAACTAACATAAACCGCCAGCAGGCCGCATATAGATGAAGATACACATCAAACATAAACATATAGATAGGAAAACTTCCACAACAGTTCATTAATATGCAATAATTACAAATGGTCCACAAAATACAGGCAAATAAACATAAATAACAAGTTGAC
>CAIGRF010344954.1:23892-36882 GCA_903798235.1 Fraxinus ornus
CCCCCCCCCCCCCCCCCGGTCCAAAAGAAGAAATCTTCCTAAACCATGGCGGTGCAAAAGAACCAAAATGAAATGTCATAGGAGGAGAAAGAAAAGGAAGAGTAGAGAGCATCTCAACAGACGGACCGTCAAAAATTGCTAAAAATAACATGTAATAGTAGTTTTCTAATAAATTAAAATAGGATTCTGAAAAACATTTTCCAGCTTAATGACAGAGAGACGCTTCCACTAAATTTTTTAAATCCAGTCTAGAAATTACTCTAGGGACAATCAACTTCAAGTGATGGTTAAACACTAAACAGCATATCTTAGCCCCAGTTTGATGCACATTATTGAGGGAATAATGTATTTTAAATAGTGATGTAATGGAAAATATGTAGTTAAAAAAGAAGGAAAAGTTTTGGATTTATGTGTAATATTATTTTATTGAAGATTGTGTGGTTGAAAATGAGTATTGAAAAAATGCATTTTTTAAAAAAGGTGTATCGAACAGGGCCTTAATAACAAAAATAGTTCATTACCACAGCTCTTCAACACTGTTCTGCAAGGGAGTTCCAGTAATAAGCAATTTGTTCTTTGTGCTGAAATCCTGTGGAAACAAAGTAATCATCCATAAACTGAACAAGTACAATACATGAGCCAGACCAATACATTCAGGAAAAATTCATGTTACCAATAATGTTGTATACAAAGAGGCTTCGCTGTTCTTTAACCTGTGTGCTTCATCAACCATAAGATAGTTCCACTTAATTTTTGACAAAACTGTCTTGTCCTTCAGCAGAACCTCGTATGTAGTCAGCAGGGTATCGAATTTAATACTCCTGCCCACTTTTTTATCATTGTAAAATTCGTACTGCTGACAGATCTGAATTTGGATATAGATTATTAGAAAAAGAAAAAGGAGGAAAGGAGATTGAATATATTCCAAAGAAAACTGAATTCAAAAAATGAAGATTAAGCTTAACATTGAAAGACTTAGCAGAATAGATACAAAAGGAAGGAGAATCGCCCTCTTTAGTTAGATCAAAAGATAAAAAACAAAGATCAATAACACAACATCCCATTCTCCAAAAGAAAAACCTTGAGAGAAAAAATTACCTACCTCACGGCTTGCACGAGTTCCAACATATATAATAACATTCATGTTAGGCAACCACTTTTTAAATTCTTTCACCCAATTTGACAAAGTGGATAATGGGACAACAAGAAGAAAAGGACCTTGAATTTGCTGAGCATTCTGTGGAAAGGTAATAAGTGAATAAATATCAAAGCACTGAAAAAAAAAAATCACAGTTGACCAGATAAAGAAGAATAAGTACCAGCAGGAAACCAAGCATTGAAACTGACTGAATAGTTTTACCAAGACCCATTTCATCTGCTAATATTACATTTGTATCATTTCTCCAGCTGCACTGCAAAAGGGGCACTGATCAGCACAACTTTGTATTCCAATAAACCAAAATGTAGAATGAATTCAGAGTATTGAACTAGAACCCAAGAACCAGTCCGCACCTATTAACAAGAAAGTTCAAACCTTCAAGCTGGTAATCTCGAAGATTTCCCCCTCTTAACCACTCAGGCTGCTCATCAAGCTTCCTCAAACTTCCTGAGAAAGTAAAAAGTTTTACTACGAAGAAAAATAGTTCAGACTTCAAATTGACAAGAAACCATATCAAAAGCGCAATTTCATTTTAAAGAAACAATAGTGAAGGTAAGAAAGAGCACAAGCATCCACGAAAAACTTTTAAACAAATGGTTCCTTTTCTTTTTGTGGCGCAGGAAGAAGCATTAATTTTTTCCTTTCCAATTTGGGCAGTTTCAAAATGTAATCCATTTCCACAAACATTGAACTTACTTTCCCCAAACTAACTTTAACGGAAATCGTTATCTCAAAATGTTTTCCTCTCTTCCCTGATTGTTTCCCAATCGATCAGCATCAACACCACCACCTTCCAACTATAATTAAACACTCACAAGCCTCTTCTCTGGCTGAATACCCACTTCGCAAAAGATCCTTATGCCTTGCCACCACCTCAAACAACCAAAGTTCCAAACCCAAAATGTCCAAGTCATGTATCACAAACCAGCAATTGAAACCGCCAAATTGCTATTTACTTCCAAAAGATACTCATTCTAAAAGAAAGATATCAAAAATCAACCAACCCCAAGAGAAATCAAACAATTCAAAAATCAAAATTCCTAAACAGAGACATCGATTCCGAAAAGTATGAATACATAAAGAGATAAATTATCAGAATCAAAAACCTTTGCTCTTTTTGCGCTGGAAATCCACTGATCTACCTTGCACCATCATTGCAGCCTCTCGAACCTGCTTACATACGAGTACTTAGAGATACATTTTCAATATCTATAAAAACCAAAAATAAAACCTCAGAACATTATTTTTTTTGATAGGAAAAACCTCAGAACATTATTACAAATGAATCTGCCATTATGTGAGTAGAAGTTTCATACCAATGGAGCAAATAAGCTAACAAAACTAATATGAACCCAAAATATGATGTTCAAATATAGCATATGAAATCCATAGAGAGACGTTTATATAATCTCTTTGTTCCAAAATAAATGTTTTCCTTCCTTAACTGTTAGTTGGCAGTTGGAATTACTTCAGGGTAGGAAATATTTTTCAATGAATTGATTCAAATATCATTTCGAAAATACACCTTGTTTAAACAAAGCAAAGAAATTACAATCCTCCCTCCAAGAAAATAAAGAGAGAGGTGTTCTGCTCATGTTGTCTCACCCTCCACCTCTTTATCTGTCATCGTGCATAGAAAGGATGTTTGAAAGCTACACACAGGCGCAAACCAATGCTAGAAATCTTATGGGAAGGAAAGACTCGGGTTGTACGATGAACTTGTCATCCATTCATATGTCCAGCCAATCTACCAGCTGGAGTGGAAGCCAAAGGATGGTCAAGAATCTATAATCTGTTATGGAATGACTTTTGATTCCAATCCTTGATCTGGAAGGGAAGATGAATTTCTTCCAAGAGTTCCACTAGCCGTGAACGAACATATTAACAAGGACCGAAAACAAAATATCTTAGAATCTTACAAGGGAAAGAACAGAGAACCAAAAAGACGACTTCCACTACAGTTAGCTCAGTTGTGATCAAGGAACCCCGCATTCCAACACCATCAGTACCTTCTTTGCATTTTCTTTTTAGCGTATCAATCATTACAAAAGGAAAACCAATAATCATGAAAGTGAGAAACTCATAACAACTATCTCTCCAAGCTGATAGGGCAAAGTACTTATGATTTGATTCAATGATCATTTCATATCAGTAGGAGAGAATACGTGCGAATTAAGTTTGGTACAATTTCGTGACTTCAAATCATTCTCAACTCCTTTGGCTAATTACTGGCCATCTGTTAAGGTTTCAAACTCAAAGATGGCAAGCAAACACAATGACCCTAGCAGCTTGATTGAAAGAAGAGGAAGGGCGGAAAGCAGATAAAAAAGAGATTTGGTGCCTTTTCTTCAGAACCTCACTTCACCTTTTGCTCGCAATTGAATAGGTGTTGTCTAGATTTCCAAGTGATATTACCTATTCATGGATGTTTTTGAACAAGCCAACTGGGTGGTAATGCATGACATTTAAGTGGCCAAGGGAATCTAACTAGATAGATAACTGTTCAAACTTCAAACAGACAAATATATATACTGGCAACAAAAATATAAAGGTATCTTAATTATATTCACTTCTAACTTCGAAAAATCAGTTCTCACTAGTTCTTTAAAAACTGACAGTGCTTGAAATAAAAAGGGGAAAAAAAAAAAAAAGGAAGTCTACATGCCAACATTTCAGAAATACAATAGTAATTCCAGAAGTGGATTGACATAAAGTTCTGATACAAACCATTCTTCAGAGATGATATCAAGTTTTGACTAAAAGCCACTTACTATACATCTAATTCATGTTTGACAGACTCTGGTACCATGCAATTGACAATATGGAAATGAAGATCGTCAAGAAGGTGCTTCATAAAACCATTAAGAATTATATGAAGTGATACCTTGTAGTCATCTATAGCATCTAGGGCAAATGCAATATCAATGTCCCTCTCCCTACAACAACACAAGCACAATTCACCTTAAAGCTCTTGTTGCAAAATGATTTCACTGCCGTCGTAAATCGGTGTAACAAGAGCAAGCTACATAGCAAACTAAATACAGCAGTAGATCACAAAATCTAAAATGAATAGCATATCTTCATCACCAAGTAGCTTCAGCGTAAGAGAGTCCTTGCCACTTGACTAAGTATTCTGGTACAACATCACCCGGACCACCTTTCTTGAGTCTGTCTGCAATAATTCTTTCCACCTGAATACACATTCACCAAAACCCATCACAGAAGGCATTATGATAGGTGTACAAGATATCCTCTAGAGGGGTGGTGGTACAGCTGAACTTACCTTACTATTTTGTTTGATGATATCCAGGTCCATTTCCTTGCTCACATCATTGACCTCAATCTTATCCATAAAAAAAGCAAAATGAAAGTTAAAATTATGGATACGATAATTAAGCTATCAAAAACAAATAGAGAAAGTAGAGCTCTAATGCCAAAGAAAAAATTGACAACACAGTTCTCTGTCTGATAAACACTATCAAGTTTTCAACTCTCAAACAAAGTTAATCAATGGAAAATGCAAATGTGACTATACCTGTAGAAGTTGTAATCATAAAGTAGTCATTACAAAATATATGATCACAGGTACATATGGTCATCATATCTTAGAATGAAAAATCATCTCAACTAAATTCTATTTCTCCAAAAAAACCTTTAACAAAACAGATTAATCTATAGAACTATTATTCTTCAATTCTTAATGGTGATATAACATAGTCTACAGTGTGCATAGTTAGAGCAAGACACACATGCACAAAGTTCGTGCTTGTTCAGGAAAAACTAAAATTTCAATATAATTCAAAGTCAGAGTCAAATATTAATTTTAACTACACATCCACAACTACTAGCTACTTATTATCCATACATTTTATGAGACTCACTACTCCTTTTCATTACAACTCCATTATAATTTCTACCAAACAAGCAGTCCACGTGGCAAATAAACAATGTAACAGGAAATATCCCCATTAATCAAACACAAGGGTTCAAGAAAAGCACACTTCAAATGAGCCCCACCAGATGGAAGAAAGAAAAGCAACAGCATGAAGAAAAAAAGATCCTATAAAACCGTAATCAGTTAAACCAAATAAATTCAAACCTCATCCTTGCAATCTTTGAAAAGCAAACAGCTCAAAACTAGCAAATATTAAAATTTCTGCCACAATATGAAAGGTAAAACAAAGATTTGAAAGGTACTTTCTGAAGGTAAACATACAACCGTGAAACTTGACAATGACAAAACACCTCCAAATTCAGCAGATAAATTTTAGCATCCTCTAGAACTGCGGGCTTGATCCACTTCAGTAAGATGTCAATGTTAGCTAGGGCTGTTGTTCAGAATTTTCAATGGGATAAGGGTAGTTCAAGTTCGTATACATTCAGGATACTCCAATGCTGACGCTTAGCTCACAATGGCATTTAGGCTCTAACTAAACTCGCTAATCAATTAAATGTTCTCTTCCAACTATAAAAACGAACCATTTCAAACCGTCTCCGATATAAGCATGTTGTAAACTGTCAACAATACATTTTTAAGTGCTTAGTTCAACTTAAGCACTTTTACAACTAGATTATATTAATATAATAAAATGCATCCATATCAGTCATCTAAATATTTTACATATGTGTATACTTAAGAAGAAATTGCATCTTTTTCAAATAAATCTTTAAGAGTGTGTGTTTGATTGACATGGAAAATATCTCCTAGAAAAGAAAATGTTTTCCTTCTTTTGAGGAAAACAAAAACCTATTCCCCCATAGAAAATGTTTTCCTTAAAAACAAGGAAAACTAGGCATATTTTCAAAAGTTGGAAAATATTTTCAATGGAAATAAATAGCAATCAAACCATGGAAAATTAGAAGAATTTGGATGGAAAATGTCCCTGGGAAATAAATGCAATCAAACACACCCTAAATTCAATAAGATCTCAAAATAGAATGCTGAAGATTGAGTATACAGTAATGTTGGGATTACCTCCTCACGAGATACTGCTCTCCGATACTTGACGTCTTCAGTTACTTTTTTGGTGTAATTCAAAACTTTCTTAAAACCACTAAGCTGAAATTTCCAGAAGAGACATGCTTCAGCCAACGATGAAAGAAGATAAAGGAACTTTCAATATAATGCAATGCTTTAATATATAGAACCCATCAAAATTATATATATATGAAATAAGATAGATAATATCAATTATAACAACAGCATTTGAAAGCTTTACATTCTGCAACTCAGATAGTGATTTCCATTGACAGTGCAAATGTGACTGTCCTTTCCATTTTATTAAAAACTCCATCTCATTCCAATCTGGTTCCGAGTCAAACAAATAGCTTAACAGCATGGGCTCCAGCGATTTATTATTCCTTAAAGCTTCTTCAGCCATGCCCTTCGGTTGATGCCACAGTACTTTTTCAATTGCATCACCATCTTCCTCTTCAACCTCTTCCTTCTCAACAGAAGTAATTATAAACAACAAATTAGTTAAAATTCATCTAGAACAGAACATGTAATTCAAATGTTCAAGTAAGAAAAGGTCGAAAACAAGAATTATGCATGCAATCCTAAAACACATGGAAGAAACAAACCCGCTCGCATACAAATGCACTATCACATAATGCTTTTATAGACAGCAGAGAAGCAACTAGACTAATTAAAAAGATTCTAACACTAGGGCACAAGGAACGAGAAGTGCTTGTCCATGTTTGTTCACTAATGTGTATCAATATACTACTCAAGTGTTCAAAAATAGTCCTTCCACTAACGCAGAGTCAGAGAAAGATTTCTGATACAGCATCAAATAAAAGAAAAGAAGGAAAGAGTGATATTAATTGCACAATCATTAATAGAAGCCAAATTTAATGAGTCAAAAACATAAACTCAATGACATAACTATACCTTTAGGTTCTTCTTTTTCTTGCCTTCATCAAGATCTTCACTTTCATCACTCTCTACATATGATACTTTACGCACTGAACGGCCTGAAGTTCGAAGTTCATTGTTCCTACCAGAAACATTAACAGAAGGAGACCAACCAACATTCTTCCTGTGAACTGGTGCATCTTTCCTTCTTTTACTCTTGAAATCCTCATCACTATCATTTTCCATGTCCTCTGCAGATAATTCTTCTTCTTCTTCAAAGAAGGTTCTGCCTCTCTTTCGCCGTGTGTGTGGTGCGAGTGATTTAGGCTCTCTGGCAGACTTCAAGTTACTCCCACTCTTACCCCGGTGCCGAACTCTACCTTTCTTATAGCACGCATCATTTTCATCAGAAATACTCAGCTCAGAATTCTCAACATCATCATCCAAGTCTTCCCCATCCCATGCTTCCTCGTTATCCTGCAGCGGAAGGAAAAACTATTCCATATAAGTTTGAACTTTATACAATGAAAATAGGGAAAATCTCAAATCTCTTCCCCTAAATATAAGCGCGATGAAGATAACTACACCTTCACAAAGGGGTCGACATCCTCTTGACAAGTTCAGTAATCAGAAAACCAGGACAAAAGCGTTTAAAGGAACGCAAGGTGTCACATGGAAAAGGTCTGTGCATGCAGGAGCATGTTTATATATATGGATAGGATTGTGAGAGGGGGGAGGGGGGAAAGACAGAGAGAAGCACTAAACATGGGGTGTTTACAGGCACATAACTATGTGATAAACATCTATAAGCATATTTGATAAAAACCTTCGAACATAACCAAAACATACGAATTTCACTCCATTCTCACGATTTCTATTGATTGATGATGATGTCAGTTCTCAGATCTCCTACACAGATAACATATATTATATTTTCCAGAGTATAAATAGTCGATTAAACCATTCTTCACTTCTGCAGGATCATAATTATGATAAAATTCTCAAGGATCGTGCCCTACAAAGCATGTGTTGAAAAGAACTATAGCTTTGATTCTTTTGACGTACTCATATGTCAAAGAAACTAAAGCAATGCAGATCATATTCAAAGATGAAGGGGAAACCATGGGTGGGGGTGGGGGGTTAGATTATCTGGCAATCTCCCATAATCCCCATCACACTCTTATCAGTTACAACCATAATCATTAATAAAAGAAAAAGTTTTTTCAAGAGCGTATGAATTCTAAAGCAACAGTTAAGGATATGTATAGCAGCTTAATATAATCACACACCCATAACTCATGCATCCTCAGTGCAAAATTATTCACCCAAAATTTTCCCACTGAGTTGTGTGTTAGTTCTGATCTTAGATCTGAGAAATAAATGTTTTCCTACCGTTGAAACTCAAGATATATTACATATATTTGCTTCTTCAATTTATATAACAAGAAAGAAGCATATAAAGCTAAACTAACCTGCATAGAAACGTCCAAAACAATGTTAAGAGGACAGCAATCAGCAATGTTAAAGCTATTGCAAATGACAAACTAGGGAAATGCAAGTGTCAAAAAAATAACTTCTAATAAATGCAATACATATCTAATTAATATACACAGATATTCCACGGTAAGAAAACAAGAATATTAATAAATAGGTGATTGGAAAATAACCTTGCTTCCCCTGCACATGCTTTTAGCACCATAATCAGGATCAAAGTCAGCATCATCAGTATCATCCTCTGCAAGCATGCAAAATATGCAGCAATTTTATATTGCCACATTAAATAACAAACGGATCTTTTAAATGAAATCTAATATACCAAAATTGCAATTTTCAGAAGATAATTTAGGAACAGAAGAAAACAGCAATTACCATCTTCGTCATCATCCTCGTAATGAGTATCGTCTTCATCATATTGGTCAGCTTTTGCACCCTTCGACTTCCTTAAAGTATTGATGCGAGCAACAGGCCTATGGGGTGGCTTTGAACTAAACCCAATTGAGTGTTGCACTCGATGATGATTCAGTGACTCGCTCTGGTCACCACCATCCTGCTCATAATACTCGTCAGACAACATTTCGTCAGCATGAACACCCTCGCCAAACACTTCTTTCAGCCTAATGTCATCATTCTCAGATTCTACCTTATCCTCTGCTCCATCAGAATCCTCCTCCGCTTCAGACCCTTCATATTCAGAACAATTCTTAGACTCCTCCCTGGGCTCAGACCTTCCACGAGAATCCATGGGCAGTAGATCCTTCCATAAACTCGAACCCCATTTCCCAGCTACAGCTGTTCTCCCCGCGGAATGCTGCTGTGTGTTATCCAGCCTAATATTATCACAGTCTTCTTCATTATTATTAGTCGAACTGGCATCAACCTTTTCGCCATTATAGCTCCCTGCATTTCCATGTGTTCTGCAGCTATTCATACTCACCTGTTGTGAATCTTTTGTCTCGTCCAATGCACTCTGCTCCGGAGTTCCATTTAAAAAATTCCTAAAATAAGCCATGCCTTTACTTCACATGGAATTCTTGTTCAAATTGCCTCACGAAGAAAGCAGTAACGCAACGAACCAATAGAAGGCAAAAAGGGGTCCGTATTAAATTCTCGAAAAAATCCCTCCGAATAAGCTCTGGAATGAAATCAAATGCAACAGCATTCAGCAATTTAAATAAACTCAAAAAGATATTCCAATTCCAATCAATAAAGAATTCAAAAAAGTTTTAGACATACACAACTGCATGCCGCCCGTTAAAATCTAATTCCGAAAATCATAAAATTTAGCAGCAAAACATCTGGATCGTATACTCGACTCAGAACCCACTAAGTAAACTTACAAAAGAAACCAGTTTAAAAAACCGAGTTCAATTCAAGTGAAAACGGCAAAGTGATTAAAACAGAGGACTGATAATTAAACTCCATCTCAGAAATCTAACCTTTTATTATTAATAAAAGCGAAGGAGAATCATGGAATTTGGGCGAGGGTGTTTTGGTAAATTAGAATGAGGGCGCAGGTTAACAATCGTGGGCACGCCGGAGACCTGCGGGAAATGATTAGCCGGCAGCCTGAATTATGGGGTTTAAACGACGCCGCTTAGAGAGAGGATTAGAGTTTTTTAACCGCGGGATGCGCTAACGTGCGCCTAGGGCGAAGGCGTTCAGGATATAGAAATCGATTAATCGAAGATGGTGACTGGATTTTTATTTTACCGGTTGCGTGTTAGATAGTGTATTTTTCCAGTGGGTCGGACCGGGTTGGGCCCGGGAGGAATAAAGAGATCGAAGAATCCACGAAAAGGCCATTTTAACACTTCGAGATGGGTTCTTTGTGGATGTGTTACCAAAGCTGAGGCAAGAAAGGGTCGTGTTTTCGAGAAGGGGAAAAATCGAATATACCTACTTTGGAAAAAAAATAAAATTCAAATAATACTATTGCGTGACATAAATATTATAATTACTATATTATAGGTGAAAAAACACCAAAAATATTGTTCTCGAAACTCCTCTTTAATCGTTTTTGTAACTGATAATTGAATCTCCTTACAATACGGCCTACATAATTGTAATTGCAAAAATGATGCAAATTCAAATTCAAATTCGAACTGTAATATTCAACAAGAAGAAAAATGAGAGGTGTAACTCTGCTCTTTTCATAATCGTCTGAATCATAAATCAGCCACCATTGGTTTTCTACCTTGAAAATCTACAATCCTTTACGACGTCGGGTATTTCTTGATTTGTATTATCTTGATTTGTTAATACAGATATACATCCCCAAAATCCATTTTTGAACATTGATCGTATTTTAATATTGGGTTTATACTTAATTTCTCAATTCGTTGTTACATGAAAATTTACTTCACATTAATTTTATATATCACTATGCATATGATATCATGTATATTTGTTCTAGATATTATGTTATTAATTTGGCAACTTTCAATAACTATTGTTATGCAGAAATTTCCCCGTATTGATGGAGGTTTTTGATTGTGTGACAAAATTAATGCATCTGTCATTCCAAGAATGTATACTAAGTCATGTTCGAGCTACATTATTTTTTTCATTTTCATTCTTTCACTCATTTTCAACCACACATTCTTCAATAAAAAAAATATTTTTCATCACATCAATAACTTCTCATTCTTTTTGAACCACATTTTATCCATCACATCAACCGAAAAAATGCATTATTTAAGCAAAAATGTACACCAAACAGGAGCTAATAATGGAGATTGCAGATGGCTACAACCAACATTGCTTTCCCCGGTTAGACATCATTTAACACTGAATCATCTAGATTATTTTGTTAACTATGATATTGTGTAATAATTTGATGGATCTATATCCAATACATCAGTGCAAATTGATGTTGAAAGCCTACCAAAATTGGGGTTGTATAAATGTGATTTGCACGTGTTTCGATTCCGAACTTTTGTGTCTTATTTTGTTGCATATAGAAGTATGGCCGTGACGATGCATCATTTGCTAGTTAATAAGTCATCCCAATAATGAGTGATAGTAATTACGATTTAATTTAACACGAAAACAACAACCGTGACTTGATATATTCATGTGGATGCAGGTGTGGAATTATTAAAAGTATTTAGAACCCACAAGATATCGATACATTTCATCCAACTAGGCGTGAACAGTCCAGTGCCAAAGGACACAACAGGAGAACATGCAAGAAGCCTCTTCCATGGATTCAAATTTCAAGTGCTGAAACGTAAATGAGATTCCCTTGAATAAAAATTCAATGTTTACCACTCAACATTTCGTTGAGATGCAGAATGGGTGCAAATCTTTTGAAGTTTGATATTTAGACCTCGAGCGTTTTTTTTTTTTGCTATATTTAATTTTCTACAAATAATTATTGGTATTTGATTCAGATTGTGTAAACTTTGATATTTGGGTTATCAGGTAGAATATTACAATAAGCTGATTCATATATGTTGTATCATTTTAATCTGTTAATTTTATGATTTGTCTTTTCAACATATAATGCATAAAGTGATGTAATCGACGACAACGTCTGCTGTGTTGCTAACTGATATTTTGTTATGTAGTATTCAGATCATCATATAGATCAAGGACCTTTTATAGCACAAACGAGATGTTCTTGGCATATCAATAACGCATGTTGGATGCTGATTCGAGGAGGCAATATTCGAGGACACAAGTCATATTGACATTGATCGATGGATTGATGATGATCGTTATTGTCCAGCTGATTTCAATACTTGGATTCAGTGGAAATCAGGTCACATGGAAGGCACATGATGACAGTTACATATAATTTTTGTTGTAGGCTTGATACTGGAACAAGTTTAGACAATTTTGGCTACAAGAGCGTAGGATTTTAGGACAAAACTATCCAGCAATTGGGGGTGTCAACCACAACTTAGAGATTGTATCATAAATTCAAGTGTTGGGTGTCTTGGAAATAGGTAGAACAGTGAACATAATGACGAGACAACAATGGTTGTGTCAATCCTTCACTTGTTTTTGTGCTTAGTGAGGTTCTTAGTTTTAGAGAAATAACGTATCTATGTATGTATTGAAGAGTTCGAAATTCAAAAGTTATCTTGATCGATGGATGATTTTAGATTAAACAATTGATGAAGGCAAAATAATAATTTTATGGAACTTCGGGTTTGTCCGTTTTTGGCGAATTGATAGTCCAATTCAATTGGAAAGGGGCCGATGATCACAACTCAGGGCCTTTGGCCCTGATGCACGTTAAGTTTTGGGCAAATTCCGTCATTTAGGCCATCAATTAAGCGTTTTTGCCGTTTATGGTAATATTTGATTTAGCAATATCTCATTCAATAAGACTCGGATTGCGATTCCGTTTGTTGGGGGACGACCCTGGTGATTAGGAGAATCAAGATCCATCATAATCTCAATTTTTTCCATTTATGGAAAAAATAATATTTTTCCATTATTATGTAATATTTCCGAATTTTTCTTA
>CAIGRF010344954.1:40476-54525 GCA_903798235.1 Fraxinus ornus
AGACACCGTGTGCGCGGTGTCTCCGAATTGTGTGGAGACACTGAAGCAGTGTCTCCGAATAATTCGGAGATGAAATACAAGTGATTGCAAATCATGACTTCTTTCAAACATGAAAAAAAAAAAAATTCCGCACATCGCGGAGACACCGTGTCCGAGATGTGCGTACACTAGGGCATGGTGTCCGGACATGGTGTGTACTGGTGTCCGCACATTGCGGAAAAAAATAGCGCGGAGCCATGACATACGAAATATATTTTTCAAACACAATTGATTGCACTTGTGCACTTTAAAAAGAAAAAAAATTCATCCGCACATCGCGGAGATATCGTGTTCGCGATGTGCAGACACCATGCCCCGGTGTTCGCACATCGCGGACGCCGTGGCCCGCTGATGTAGGCGATGTGCTGACACCAGAGGATGGTGTTCAGACACCAATGCATGGTGTCCGCACATCACGGACACCAGGGGGATAACGTGTGCACACGGTGTTTCCGTGTCTTCGTGTGTGTCTCCAAATAATTCGGAGACACCACGTGCACATGGTGTCTCCGAATTATTCGGTGTCTCCGTGTCTTCAAATTATTCGGAGACACCGAAGCAGTGTCTCCGAATTATGCGGAGAATTTTTTTTTTTTTTTTTTTTTTTCAATCACTTGTGTTTTATTTTAATGTCTAAAATAAGCAATATGCAAAATCCATCATTCCTCTACGCTAGAAAAGAAACACTACATGCTAAATAAATTGAAAATATTATTTCAACAAATTTGGATAACAATTATTTTTTAAACACAATCAATGATGGTAACAGTTCCATTATCTCTAAAATAAACATAAAACAACCCAATCAAAACAGTAACCCGTCGGAAGTGAAATTAAAAATCTTATGAAGTCTCTCTAAATTTCAAAAAATTTAAAAAAAAAAAAAAAAATTGCAGACTAACAGGAACTTAAGGAAAAAAATAGCAAACCTTTTGAAGGATTTCTCTGTCTCTCTCTAAAAGAAGTTGAAGAAGAAAGTATACTCTGTGTGAATTTTTTGGCAGATGTTTGCTTTTCTTTGCAATGGAGAAGAAAGAAATTGATGAATGAAAGTGAAGAGGAGGAAACCAGATATTTGTTATTGGAAGTCGGTTTATTTAAAATTGAGAAGTCAACAATTGTGGCTATCTCACTATAGAAAAATCGGAATGAAACCAGTTAAGTGTGAAATGAAAGGTGCAAAAATGAACAGTGCTGAACATTGCCCTCAATTCAAAGAAAATCAGGATAAAAAAATCGCAGCAGCATCAGATAGCTACATTGATATCCCAGGAATATTATGTTATTCGTTGTTTAATTCTATTGTGAGTTGATTAATTAGTTGATCGTATAGAGTGAAGGAATTATCAAGATATCCACGGAAGTTTCAGAAGCTCTAACACGTGGGAAACCGGTGGTAGCTCTAGAATCCACCATTCTCTCATGGTATGCTGAAGATTGCAGTCACACGAAACTTTTGAATGATCTTTGAAGTTTTTCTTCATCAAGCTAAACAATAAACAAAAAAGAATGATAAAAAGAAGAAAGGGCTGATGAATTCCTTTTATATCAGTTTGTTTAATCTGCATTTATTCTTCAGTATGCAAAGTCATGTTAGCTGGACCATTATTATAATTATTCATAGTTTAGACCACTTAACAAGAGAGTTACTCGCAAGGCAGAAACATCTTGCAATTGCACTGCACTGCATCAATGGATCCTGTTTAAGGTAGCTTCTTTAAACTGTGGGTAGGGTTGTTTTCATGAATACAAACTTTTATAGGTTGGCATGTCTGAGTTCAACTTCATATTCTTATTTAGCTTCCATTTGGCCGCCAATTTATAAATAGTTTATAAATTGAGTCAAAGTCAAACATTAATTTCTACTTTACATTCATAACTACTACTCATTTATTATCCACACGTTTCATGAGATCTGCTATTATTTTTCTTTGTGAACAATTTATAAATTTGCCAAATGGGGGTTGACTTTCACTTTCTGTTTATGTCACTTTCTTACATGACCGAAAAATTGTGCATGTCATGAAGAAGCTTCCGGAAGCATTATGAAACTAGCACTGCCAATAAAATAACACGAAGTTCCTATTCGCCAAAGAAATTCTTTTACAACTCGTGTTTTATTTGGTTGAGCAATTGTTCTATGGACCACAGTTTGTATTTTTTACATGGACAACAGTTAGTTGTTGTTGATATGAATTCTCATCGTGCATACTTTTACATGTCATTTCCCCTATTGTTTCTTCACGTCCTTAGGGATGCTGTATCCTCAAAATGGGGGGACAGCAAAAGAGGTGGAGGCAATAATCAGAAAAAATGGAGCTGTACCTGCACCCATTGCTATTTTTGATGGTGTACCATGCATAGGTGTTTATCCGAAACTTCATATACATCTCACTTTGAGTTTCTTTTAATTTCTGCCATATGTTTTTTTGTTCATAATATTTAAAATCCTCGTCAAAGGGTATAGTACTATGGTCCATGAGAGTTTCTCGCAAAAGATTTGATGTAGTGCTTAATTTGTAAATGGAATTTTGTCTGATGTCTCACTGGATAATCATCTTATTTGCAAAAATATGACATAATGCCATGAATGATGAGGTCTCATTACATTTTTAGGTTCTTTTGTTGGATAACAGAACCTCTCCTCCGTTTTACATCTTTTTCTCTTTTGGGGGGGATTTTCTCTTTAAGCAAGGAGGGTTACTATTTACCTAGTTTTCGGTTACTTATTGTCTTGAGTAATGGTGGCTGATTTGCATCTATTTCCTTTTCGTAAATTTGAACCTATCAGTCATCTTAAAGCTTCTTTAGTATAGTCTTCTAGTTATTGATACAACTCATTTTCGGAATGGAAAAAAACTGTACGTATTATTTCTGTTTGAAGGCTAACGTTTAATTTGTAGGCTTGAGTATGGAAGAACTAGAGAAGCTAGCTAAAATGGGCAAAAAATCTCGGAAGACTGCTCGCAGGTACACTGCACATGTAAGTATTTGAAGCTAGCTTAAATGTGTTTGTCGGCAGCATTCAATAACTTCTGTTACAAACATATTGGTTACAACACGAGAGATAGAAACTCGAAATATTTCTCTTCATCATTTGATGCTTGGGTGAACTGCTATACCTTTTCCCTTTAATATAGTAAATCTCATAATATAAGAAACTCTTTATTTCCCCAGATTTATTCCCTGCTGGGCAAATTTCTTGACCATTTATATTTGTTCTGTTAGATGTATAGCATGTCTCGCTCAAGTTTTACCTCCTTCTATCAAGTTGTTTTTGTTAGTAACATATTTCTGCTGTCTGAATTTATGGTTGGCAGCTTTTAGATTATTGAACTTCGAAAAAGCATCTAATAAAGTTTTACAAGCATGTTTGGCTAAGTCTAAAAAGACGTAATGCTAACCAGACTTTCTAGCTATAAAGTCTTTAACTTTCTTGAAAGTAGCTTTTAAGCTTAGCCAGACATTCTCTTAATGCCTGATATGAGCTTAGTCCTTATAACAGGTATAAGCTGCTAATACTATGCATTGATCATTACTGAAATTTCCAGGTAGCTACTAGTGGGAATGGTGCAACGACTGTTTCTGCAACAACGATTTTCGCTTCCATGGTGATCATCGTATAAGCTTCTTTGCTGTTTTAACTTTTTTATTTTTATTTTTCTACTAAGTGTGCCTGTAAAGGGGAATGTAATTACTATTTTTCTTTTCATATTTGCAGGTTGGTATTCCAATATTTGGTACCGGGGATATTGGTGGAGTGCATAGATATGGAGAGAGTAGTAAGTTAACAAAGAAGACTTCAATTGTAGTGTTGAACACAATTGTTGATTGCACTTAATTCATCCTAAATCATTATTTTTTGAGGCTGGTGAAGTGATTAGTGGCAAAGAAGTAAAATAATTGGCTGAATTACTTGTTTCAGATTATTACTCAACCATTCTTCTTGCAACAATGGATAGATCATCCGATCTTACAGAGCTACGAAAGACTCCAATTGCTGTAATTTCTGCACGTGTAAAATCAATATTAGATATCCCGAGAACCCTCAAATATTTGGTAATTCATTATTACTTCAAATATCATGAAAAATCCTATAGCTTTATGCATAATAATAGAAAAAAACTTTTGTTTGTTGAACTACAGGACACGCAAGGGGTTTGCATTGCTGCATATAAGACAGGTGAGTTCCCATCATTTTTCACTGAAACAAGTGGCTGCAAGGTCTATATTTACAGCATTTAGCCAAGTTACATTATTATGGGAGTCAGCGAGTCGCTATGGTAACTCTTCCGACCGACGTGTTGTTTCTTACCTGTAGCTCCAAAATCTAGGACTATGTCTAAATAAATACCTAATCATCACCTTTGTATTATATTGAATTGTAGACTTGCATTTGCCCCCATATTTTTCCTGGAGTTATTTCTTGAAGTTCCTTTTTCCCTTTCTTTTATTCTGCCAAAAAAAATATAGGGACCATGTCGAGTTGATTCAACTGAAGATTGTGCTCGACTAATAGGCAAGGGGTGTTTCCTTCATTTTTTAGTATGCATTTTTGCTTATATTTAGTATTTTTCTCTTCTTCTGGTTCCGCAGATTCGAACATGAATCTGGCATCAACAGTGGAATTTTGGTGGCTGTCCCAATCCCAAAAGAATACTCTGCTTCAGAAAATCTTATTGAGTCTGCAATACAAAAGCTCTCAAGGAAGCTTGGTAAATCTTTGTTCTCAATCACGTTCATTGTGAGACAGTTGTAACTGAACTTCTCGTTTATAATAAATAAACTCAGGGATCAGAGTATAACCGGCAGTGCAGAAACTCCAATTACTACTCAACCATTCTTCTTGCAACTATGGATAGATCATCCGATCTTACAGAGCTACGAAAGACTCCAATTGCTGTAATTTCTGCACGTGTAAAATCAATATTAGATATCCCGAGAACCCTCAAATATTTGGTAATTCATTATTACTTCAAATATCATGAAAAATCCTATAGCTTTATGCATAAGAATAGAAAAAAACTTCTGTTTGTTGAACTACAGGACACGCAAGGGGTCTGCATTGCTGCATATAAGACAGGTGAGTTCCCATCATTTTTCACTGAAACAAGTGGCTGCAAGGTCTATATTTACAGCATTTAGCCAAGTAACATTATTATGGGAGTCAGCAAGTCGCTATGATAACTCTTCCGACTGACGTGTTGTTTCTTACCTGTAGCTCCAAAATCTAGGACTATGTCTAAATAAATACCTAATCATCACCTTTGTATTACATTGAATTGTAGACTTGCATTTGCCCCCATATTTTTCCTGGAGTTATTTCTTGAAGTTCCTTTTTCCCTTTCTTTTATTCTGCCAGAAAAAAATATGGGGACCATGTCGAGTTGATTCAACTGAAGACTGTGCTCGACTAATAGGCTAGGGGTGTTTCCTTCATTTTTTTTAGCATGCATCTTTGCTTATATTTAGTAATTTCTCTTCTTCTGGTTCTGCAGATTCGAACATGAATCTTGGCATCAACAGTGGAATTTTGGTAGCAGTCCCTATACCAAAAGAATGCTTCAGAAAATCTTATAGAGTCTGTAATACAAAAAGCTCTCAAGGAAGCTTGGTAAATCTTTGTTCTCAATCACGTTAATTGTGAGACAGTTGTAACTGAACTTCTCGTTTATAATATAAACTCAGGGAGCAGAATATAACTGGCGGTGCAGAAACTCCATTCTTACTTGCTAGATTGAATGAACTATACAGGAGGAGCCTCTCTTGCTTTGAGTATCCTTTTAGTGCTTCAGGATCACCTTTTTTGGGCTTAATTTCTTGTTCCTTCTTATTGTTTGAATTTCCTTAATGGAATCTTAGACATTGGTCTTGTGAAAAATAATGCACCCGTTGGTGCTCAGATTGCTGTCTCCCTTGCTCAGTTCCGAGAAAATAGTTGAAAGTGAGTATTGACCTCTGTATAAGATTATTTTATTTTGGTGCTCTCTTGTCCATTTTGCTTATGTACTTCCATTTTTATTCACTGTCTTTAGAACTGACAAAGTAATTATCATATCACCTCTGTTGAGTATTGGAGTCGTGCATGTAACCTTTATTCATTGAAGCTTACACCTCGAATGCCATTTGTCAAGGCTTACGCCAAAACTTACTGAGACTCGTGCCTTGAGGCCAAGTCTAAGGGCAGCTGAAGTATGCTCCTTCTAATCGTTGACTCTACAATGCTGCCTGAACAAGAAATGCAGTAACGCGAATTCATTGATGTTTTATTGCAAATTCTGCTCAGAATTGGAACGTGTGTGTAATCTTGAGAAAAAAAAAAACAATTTCTGAATTTTCTTCATGCCTAGAAAAAATTTATACTGGTTTTGAGTTCTTAATTGAACAAAATAAATAAATAAATAAATCATAATTTATTAAATTTAACTTTTTTCCCTTTCTGCTTTGATAAATGTTATTATCAGATCTGCTTCACCTCAAATCCTGAAGCATAGTTCATTTCATACATCTTCTGTGTATTACTATTTTTTTATTTTATTTCCTTCTATGGACAAGGAAGAGCTACTCAATCTCCGAGTGCTTGTTCTTCTTCGAAATTTCTTGCTGGCTTGTTAGGCTCTAAAGCATAATGTAAATATTTCCATTCGCGGGCAGATGCGGACATAGAACTTTAAAGTTAGGGGGAGCAATCGAACTTGCAATGAAGTTGGGACAAATTTTACAACTGAAAATTTTCGTCCAAAAAAATTATATTTCATGTAATTTTGCATTCTAAAATTTACATGGGATACGATTTTTTCGGATGTAAAATTTTGAAATTTTTTGATGTCATATTCCATAAAAGGATGAAAATTACATTGAGAAATTTGTATCGCAAAAAATAATAAATGTTAATAAAATAATTGATTTTTTTAAAAACAAATTTGAGTTTATACGTCTTTTTTTAAAACTCACGTTTAACGGATTTTTAACTATTTTCGATATCTGTTTGAACTATTCGATATTTTCATAATGTAATTCTCGAAATAAGTTTTGAGATGATATAAGCAATTTATAGATGGATTATGTTATACTAACATAATGAGTGTCATAATATTTTTACTTATTCTACTTTGTCATAATGAGTTACCAAATGTTTTACTGAATTGCCATGGTAAAGTAGAATAATCCTTTATAGATTTGATTAGCGTACGATCATAGAATTTTTAAAATTAGCATGTTATCGAAATTCAAAATTTATTTTGATTTTGCCCCTATTTGGTGGAGATTAAAATCAAATTTTTAGTAAATTTTGATAAAAAGTTAAAACAATTATGAATTCCATGAAATATGTTATTAAAATTAATTGTTAAGTTTGANAAATGCATTCTCTCATTTTAATATGCACCAAACACACTCTAAAATCCATATCCCAAATCAATAATTTTTTTTTTTTTTTTTATAACCGTGGATGTCCGGGCCAGCTTGCGCACACCCCGACTAATCCCACGGGATCTTGAAGTTTACGGCCGTGTACTCAACTCAGTGGTCCTGAGAGGATTCGGATAAATTATTGAATATAACACAACATGATTTAATTATGCACTTTATTTTTCCGTAACTTACACAAATCAAAGCAGGCAAAACATTAAATATTTTTAACATTCTTACTATATAACAAGAAATAAATACAATTTTTTAATTAAAAAGATTCAATGAATACCTACCACAATAAGTGCCATATCTGATGTATAAAAAATCTGCTTCTTGCATAATAGCATGTGAATGGTCTTTATTTGCTTATAACCCAATGCCAATGAAATCGTGACACTTCCAGTAAGATTTTTGTTAGAAAATGTAGAAGGTGGAGTCTCGGTCATATTCTATTTCACCAAAATAAAGTTTTTAGAGTCATGCTAGAGTGGTGCCCATGTTACAGTATCGTGGGCTCCACCTCACTCACATTATGTGAACATCTATGTGTATATCTATGTAGAGGTGGATGCATAATTTTAAAATTAGGGGAGACACAATCGAACTTGCAATGAAGTTGGGAGAAATTTTACAATCGAAAATTTACGTCCAAAAAATTTATACCCCATGTAATTTTACATCCGAAAATTTACATGAGATATGACTTTTTCGGATGTAAAATTTCAAAATTTTTTTATGTCATATTCCATAAAATGATGAAAATTACATTGAGAAATTTGTATCGCAAAAAATAATAAATATTAATGAAATAATTGAATTTAAAAAAAAATGCAAGTTGGACGTTTTTCTTTAAGACTCACGTTTAACGAATTTTTAACTATTTTCGATATCTGTTTGGACTATTTGATATGCTCATAATGTAGTTCTGGAAATAAACTTTGAGATGACATAAATAATTTGTAGATTCGATTCGCGTACGATTTCGGTGAATTTTTAAAACTAGCATTTATCAAAATTCAAATTTATTTTAATTTTACCTCTGTTTGGTGGAGATTAAAATCAAATTTTTAGTAAATTTTGATAAAAATTAAAAAATTATGAATTCCATGAAATATGTTATTAAAATTAATTGTTAAGTTTGATTAAAATTAAAATTTAGATTTCAATCGATACCAAACATGATTTTACAAAAAATAAAATAAAAATAAAAATAAAAAAATTCAAAAGTTGGGGGCATGTGCCCCCAGCCAGGTTCGTGGGTATACTCTTATCATATTTTGGACAAGGATTCAAGGAGACGCGTGTCTTCATACTCTTCATTATTATAGTAAAAAAAATTGCTGCAGAAGGGCACTACAAACACCATGACTTGATTCTTAACATGACTTTGTAAATTCTGGTTTGGCCGATAACATTCACATATATACACCATGTTTGATCCACGTTCTTACAAAAAAAATTTTTTTTTATAATTTATTTTTAACCACACATTTTTCAATAAAATAATATTACACGCAAATTCAAAAAATTTCCTCATTTTTTAACCACATATTTTCCGTCGAATTACTATTTAAAATGCATTCTCCACTCAATAATGTGCATCAAACAGAGTAATAATATTACATTACATTTTCAAGATGCTTATATTTGGATTGTTCCTTAGCCCTCTTTGTTTTTTTCTTCAGAGGAGAAGATGGTACCAATTCAGAGGTCATTGACCTTTTTTGCAGAAGAAAACAAAATGAAAAATTGGAAGCATAGCCATAGTGGACAAGTTCTTGCAATTGCTACAAGTTAAAATGCACCAGGGAACAAAACTGATGGCACCTTTTTTGGCTTGTTAGGGTATGTTTGGAGCCTAGTGAATATTGTGGAATATTAGTGTCTTTGATTCCCTATCCAGCTGATGTCAAGACAAATGTACTACACAAAAGTTTGCTCAAATTCTAGAGAAAGACATATGGATCGTTTTCAACATATACGTACATAAATGTATCTACATTTATGGGGTGGGGAGGGGTGGGGGGTGGGAGTTGATATCAGGAGTCGGGGTCTGAATTGACCCGTCAAAAGGATCAGTGTATTGATCAAAATTGGACAATATACTGAAAAAGATTTTAACATTTTATTTTGTTGCATTTTGCCATATAAGACAACGGGAATATTAATATAACGTAAGAATTCAAGAGTTTTGTTTAGCGTAAAATAATAATTCTTCTTTCCAAATTTTAGAGAGACATCGGTCGTTTTCAGTGTATAAATACATTTTTATGTGTGTATATATAAGGGGTTTGTTCTCGGGCTGGTCCTCTAAAAGGATGTAGGGTATGTTAGATGTATAGTGTAATCTATTGAACAAAACAAAATAGTATATCCAATAAGATTTTATCTTCACATTTCATCATCTTTTGCCGTTTTTAGATAACATGAAAATATCTTATATGTTATAAAATGTGGTCGACAAAAAAAAAATGAACATTCGATACGTGGAATTTTACTTCAATAAGAATCGTCGGATTCATTTTAAATTAGAACACTTTTCCCCTTATAAATAAGGAGCGTGGGTACATCATTTACTCTATTTCCTTGATAAAAGAAAATACGAGAAGTTACTTTATTGTTTGAGTCCCATTGAAAGGTTAATAAAATGAATTTTGGAATAGTTTATTGATAGAAAATATGTGGTTAAAAAATAAGGAATAATTTTAAATTTGGGTGTAATAAAGAATTAATTTTTTTTAAAAATATTAATTTAAATTCAAAATCAAAATCAAACTAGGATGGAAGTAAACCATTGTATATAATTATGAATAATGATATTCATTTTCATTGTGGTTGAGCCTTATATGATAATTACATGACATTAAATGATAGATTCAATTAAATAAATTATTTGACTTTATATTTAAATGAATTTCAAGATGGAGACATTTTATCTTTTTGTATAATTTAGAGAAAAGGTACAAAAAAATGGCACTCGTTTCGTTTCTCACAACTTCCATATTCCTTCAACAGGTAAAAAACGACACCCAAACGCACTTGTCGACAAAAACTACCCCTCGCCCATTGTCGACAAACGTGGCCATGTGGAACTCTTTCAAAACCGACTGAAATCTTGTAATTTCTTTGCCATAAAACTGAATCAAGTTGCTCTTTCCTCTAAATATTCATTGAAAAACCAGAGAGTTCTTCTGACAGTTTGTGGGGATTTTCTTGGGGAATTTTGTGGGTCTTTGATAAATTGTAGAACCCAGTAAGTAATTAGATTTCTTGATCTGGTATGTGAGTTCTTGGTAATTTGAATTCTTAGCCATAAACTAAACCAAACCTCTCTCTCTGTCGCTAAAAAAAAGTTATTGAAAACAGAGAGTTCTTGCAACTCTGGTTGTGGGTAATTTTGTGGGCTCTCGACGAATTGTAAAACCCAGCAAGGAATTTAGAAATCTTGACCTGGTATGTGAGTTCTTGCATTCTGGAATATCTTTTTCTGATAAACTGAACCAAACTGCTCTCTCTCTCTCTTAAAAAAATCCATAGAACAACCAGACAGTTCTTAGCTGATTGTGGCAATTTTCCTGAGGCTTTCTTCTGGGCTTTTGACGAATTGTAAAACCCAGTGAGGAATTTAGAAATCTTGATTTGCTAGGGGAGTTCTTGGAACAAGATACTCTTTGATCTGTTCCTTCTTTTGGTTTATTTTCGCATTTAATTAGGTTGAAATTATTGCCTGACCTTATTTTTTTTTGCGTATTTTCGGATTGTTACAAGTTTTTTGTGTGTACCAATGTTTCAAGAAGATGGATCTTCCTCTGTAAATTCATCACCCCTGCAAATGTTTCCAATGAGGTCAGTTTCATCTGGTATGATGTCACCATATCCCTGGCTCAAGGAGCTAAAACCTGAAGAAAGGGGATTATATTTAATCCATTTGTTAGTCACTTGTGCAAATCATGTAGCCACAGGCAGTCTTGAAAATGCGAACATAGCCCTTGATCAAATTTCCCATCTTGCATCGCCTGATGGCGATACTATGCAGCGAATTGCTTCGTATTTCTCCGAAGCTCTAGCTGATAGGATCCTTAGAACCTGGCCTGGTATTTATAAGGCCTTCCGTTCAACCAGAATCTCGATGGTTGCAGAACAGATTCTTGCCAGGAAAATGTTTTCTGAGTTCTTGCCATTTATGAAGGTGGCTTTTGTAATCACTAACCAAGCAATTGTTGAAGCCATGGAAGGCGAAAAGATGGTTCATGTTATCGATTTGAATGCAACCGAACCTGCTCAGTGGTGTGCACTCATTCAAGATTTGAGTGCTCGCCCAGAAGGTCCGCCCCATTTGAGAATAACAGGGATTCATCAACAAAAGGAAGTTTTGGAACAAATGGCTCATGTATTGACTGAAGAAGCGGAGAAATTGGATATTCCGTTTCAGTTCAACCCCGTAGTGAGCAAACTAGAAAATCTTGATTTTGAAAAACTGCGCGTCAAAACAGGAGAGGCTCTAGCAATTAGTTCGATTATGCAGTTGCATTCACTTTTGGCATCGGATTCTGAACTTGGGAAGAAGTCCCTAGTGATGCCAATGAATGCAGCCGTTGTTCACTTGCAAAGGGTCAATCAAATGAACCAAAGAAGTTTACAGGATTTGATTGAGAAAGATATGGTTAATAGTCGTAGTAGTAATGAGTCGGCTTCTTCCTCGCCATTATCTTCTATACCCTTGTCTAATATGGATAGCTTTCTTAATGCTTTGTGGGGTTTGTCGCCGAAGGTTATGGTGGTTACTGAACAAGATTCCGACCACAATGGGACGAACCTAATGGAGAGGATATCGGAATCCTTGTACTTCTATGCTGCATTGTTTGACAGTTTGGAGTCTGCTTTTCCAAGAACTTCTTTGGAGAGATTGAGGATGGAGAAGATGTTAGGTGAGGAGATTAAGAATATTATTGCGTGTGAAGGCGCTGAGAGGAAGGAAAGACACGAAAAGCTTGAAAAATGGGCTCAAAGATTTGATTTCTCCGGTTTTGCTAGTGTTCATTTGAGCTATTATGCTATGTTGCAAGCAAAGAAATTGCTACAAGGTTACAATTGTGATGGTTATAAGATCAAGGAAGAAAATGGTTGCGTCGTGATTTGCTGGCAAGATCGACCACTTTTAGCGGTGTCAGCTTGGAGATTTAGGAGATGAATTCATGACTGATTTACCATATACTTTTTGTTAAATCTTCTTCTTGTTGTTGTTAATTATAGGGCAAGTCTTGGTTTTGTTGCATGTAGAAATGGATGGTGATTGACTCTGTAAATTCTATGTTCTTTTCAAGATCTGTATGAACTTGGAAATTCTATCGAGTAGATTTTTTGTAACTAATTTCTTATATTTCGATATCTTTGCATCGATTTTACTTGAATTTTCGCTTTCTCGAGATTAGAGAATAGGCTCTCTTTTTTTTCTTTCGAAATCTTTGCATCAATTTTTCTTAAATCGCATTCTCGGGATTAAAGAAAAGGCTTTTCCTTATATGGTTACAAAAAGAACTTCTGATTGTTCGAAGACACTAACTAGCTATAAAGTTACATCGTCTCTTTGTACTATCCTAGCTCGTATGGAGACCATTGGTGGCAGACCGGCTGAGCCGCTTGCCGACTTGTGGATTCGGATCGGCCCATGGGTATTTTTGGGCTCTATTGAGACAAGCCACGGGCATAATCGAGCTTGATTTATTGTCACAAGCTAAAAGGCCGAATCAAGCCTTATTTGTGAACACGAGATGAGACGATCCGGCTCGGTCCATTATCACAACTAATGAAAATTAGATTTGCATCCATTACTTGTCTCTGTCCTTCAGTTTTTTGGAATTAAGTTCTGAGATTTCAAGAACTAGTTGAGCTAAGCTTCTCGTTGATTAACATCACTACCTTGCTAAACATTGTTCAATAAATTTATGATCCCACAAAACTGTTACCCACTGTCAAAAGTAACCGTTGACATCTAATTTTAAGTGGGTTTTTTAAGGTTTGATAACCTTGAGAATAAATATAGACTTATAGTGATGAGAAAATGGAGTTGATACCTGAAAGAAGGTTGCTATATGACAGAATAAATTTTGTACCTTTAGAAGTTTATCAACAGCTTGTTGATTTGTTCCCGTGAATTATGCCAAAACAAACGAGAGTTGATTTGAAGGGGCCAAAGCAAATCATCGGAGATGGTCTTCAGTCTTCAGATGTTGCTTTTCAGTCGAGATTTCCTGCATTATGTACCATCGTTTATAAGTTCTAAAATTTGGTACTATCATCTCGTGTTCAATTTATTTAGATTACGGATGAAAATAGGGATTTTGAGAAAAGAAAAATTTTGAGAAGAAATATGATCTGATTTCTTGAGCACAAATAGGGGCAATATTTGTGTGTAGCTTTTTCATTTGTACTTCTAAAATGACAATATATTTGATATATAAAAAAAATGTTGGAAAGTAGGGAAATGTTCTCCAGCCCACAATAGGAAGTCTTATCTTGTACTCTTAAAGGGAGCTTTACTTACATTTCTCCTGTCATATTAACAAGTGGACAGTTTTATCCTCTCCGCTGTGGACA
>CAIGRF010344971.1:13348-28518 GCA_903798235.1 Fraxinus ornus
AGCTTGAAAGTTGATATGTGATAATGTTTTGGCTAAATTTCATCCCTTTGACTCCTTTTTTCATCCAATTGACCTCTAATACTCTTGAATTTTCATCCCAAGGTTAGAAACAAGTTTATAGTATTTGCTCTTTAGTCCCTGAACTTTCACTTTCTTCCATTTTTGTCATTTTCCTCTAATTTCTTCCAAATTACGTTAAATCCATCGAATTGCCACCTAAACCAAAATATGAGAATACTAAGTACATTTAGGCATAAAATAGTCATATGAGAGCATTAAATAAAGATGTAAAATATGTATTTTACATTCCTATCAATGACTCATTCTGAGAACTGGAATTCGACTCCTCATCACTCTTGGTTACGGCTAAAGCCTTACGCATTTCCTTATTCTAGCTCTTATTCAGATTAGGACATTCATTCCTAGAGTGACCGTAACCCTTGCACTCATGTCATTGGACAGATTGAGTTTTCTAGGCGGGAGTTCTAGAGGTGTTATTCTCACGTCTACCTCTCGAGAGTTTACTGGGAACTTCACTACTCCGCTCCTAAGGTTTTCTCCTATTCCTCATCACCTTCTGGGATTTTTTAACGAAATAAGCAATTTCTTCATCTCTAAGTGTCTCAGTGTCAATAGACTCACTCTCAACTTCTCTAATAGTATTCATGGCGATGGATTTAACCTTTTTAGGTTGCAAGACAGTGAGTTCGTAAGTCTGAAGTGATCCTACAAGTTCTTCAATTTTAACAGCGTCCAACTCCTTACTCTTTTCTATAGTAGTAACCATGGGTATGAACCTCTCGGGCAGTGATCTTAGGACTTTTCTAATAATTTTTCACTAAGGGATCCTCTCACCTAAATTAAAACTCGAATTAACTAAGTCATTCAGTTTAGCATAGAAACAATTGAACGTCTCGTCATCCGCCATTCTTATCTCTTCAAACCCAATGATTAACATCTACAGTTTAGAGTTTTTAACAGTTCTAGTTCCCTGGTGTATGGTTTCTAAAATATCCCCAACTTCGATACACACCTAAACTCTTCAGCAGACACAGCCATGAACATGGCACTCACTATTCCAATTACACTCATCCAAATTCATTTTCGACCATAGTGAAATATCAGTGGGTGTGACTACACAATCAACAATTTGTTGAAGGTGGAGCCCATCTATTTTGAATGCTAATCCAAATACGTTCGTCCAAAGCCTTAAGAAAAGCTTTCATTAGAACTTTTCAGTAGGCATAATTGCTTCTGTCGAAAAACAGAGCCACTGACAAGGACTGACTTATCTAGATCTAACAAAAAGGGTCAGGAATCAATTTAAAGCTCTAATACCAATTGAAATTTATGCAGTTCGACCCTAACAATACCTAGAGAGGATGAATATGTATTTTATGCGAAATTAAAATTATTAATTAATTAGCAACAAGTCACCAATTAATTATCTCTCGATGGTTATGCAATCAAGTCATTTTGATCCTATGTTTAAATACCGCAATTCATATAATCATTAAGTAAAGCAGTAAAAACACAGAATGATCATGGAGAAACCCCAAATGGGAAAAACTCCAGGTACTTTGCCAATCAACAACCCACTATAAACGATTCGTGACTTACAGTCCACCAGATTAGACGATGACACGTACTATCCGATCTCTTGACTGCAATTTCAACAGCTCTCTTGAATTCTGTGCTCTTGCACCAATTCTAGCTGCATTTTTCAAAGTTTTCCTAGATTCTGCCCTCATACAGCAAGTCCTAGCTTTATGGAATCGTTTATCTTATGTGGAACCCGAAGAATAACCTGTTCTTTACCAACTGGAACTTCACTTACCTTCCTCGATCTTCAGAAACTATGGCAGATATGTAAGAAGCAGTAGTTTGGTATTTAGATTAGGAATCTGATGTTTTTCACCACCAAGAACAGTATATCAAAGAAACATGAAGGTTGAGAGCTTCAAAGATAAAGAGAATATGAAAGCACAATGTTTACTCAATGTTCAACCTTAAGAAATCTCGTTTTGTGACTTTAGAATATTTATAGGTAGGGTAAAAAAAAAAGATGGGCTGGGAAAAAAAGCCTTTAAAACGCGAAATAAAATATTCCCGTATAACCCTGTCGCTCAAGCAAAGGAGGGATGATAGTCTAGCATTGCAGTTTCTATTTTTGTAGCTCAAGTCGACCCTTGACGACTGTTTAGCGAAAATCCACACCGTTTTCATCCTTGTTCCAAACTCGAAACTCTAGACCTATTTAACTAACTTTTAAACAAATTGTACATTACTCCTTGAACTTTTATACTCTATCTATTTAAGTCTTTTTGCTCACAGAATTTGTCAATTACAAAATCAACTAAAACCTAACACAATTAACTCATCCATGTAAAGTTTTACAAGATGTCATTGCACATATCATTCTTTCTCGAAAGAGTCATTGAGATGAAGTAAATAATTTTGATCTTTTCATTCTCGATTTCTTTCTTGTTGGGTGGAAATTAGATTTTTGACTATTGCATTAGGTCTTATGAAGTTTGTTCATTCCACGCGTCATGTTAAAGCTTTCCTTACGAAATACTTCTTACAAGTTTTTTTTAACATTTTGATATTTCGTTGAACGCTGAGACGTTTGTTAAACTTCGTCCACCGACACAATCAATACCCAAACCCTCAAATGAATGAAGATAGTAAAGGAACATGGTAAGTGGGTAGCACATACAAACGGGTTCGACCCCACCTCGGGGTCCATCGACTCTACCATTCGAGGGTAATGAAGATGATGATGCTGATGCTGTACCGCAAGTTTTGAACCTCCTTCATGATATTCTAGCCTCTAACATTCCTCATTCTTCAGGTAGAGGCTCCACATTTATCGAGGATTACTACAATCTTCTAATTGGCGGCATTGATTTCCTTACATGATTTGTTGATGACCTTGGCGAAATGCTTCATCAATTACAAGTTCAATAGGCTGCCATACAAGACTAACAAGATGCCATTCAAGTGCAATATGCGACTATGCAGGCTCAGTAGAATGCCTTCTACGCTCACTTCTATGCCCACTTTCCTCCACCGCCTCCTCCAGAGCCATAGCCATAGCTTTTGTTGTTCTTTCTATATTTTAGATATTTTCTATGTTTTTATGTCTTGAATACACTCTTGCTTCGTCTAGCTTATTTTCTTATGACTCTTGGTTTTATGTTTGGATATCATGTGGTATTTTCAATGCTATTTCCTAGCCATCACTTGTGCCTATGGTTATTTTTTGATCTATGTTTTGTCTTATTTACTTCGATCCCCACTTTCATGCTTTTTTGCTTATGTCAAAAGGGAAAAATGGAGTGAGATAATTATGCATACTTTGATTTGAAAATATAATATAGTTGGAGTATATGAAAAATGGGGAAAGAGGGAAAATCATTTATATGCTTTGAATGCATGGTTATTAATTTGTAAAAGATAGGGGAAATATGAATTACATGATAAATTTATAATGTATATTCCTTTATCAATATGATANGAATTACATGATAAATTTATAATGTATATTCCTTTATCAATATGATATCAATTGTTACCTTGCAAATCATCATGTTTGTCATAATAAAAAAAGGGGGGATAATTGTCGACCTATGGTTGATATCATGTTTTGATTATAACAAATAAATTGTTTTATCTCTAACAACTAAATTCAAGTCTTCATAGCTATTGTGAACAAATTGATCCATTGGAGACAAAAGGATCGCTACCAAAATACTCACAATTTACGATAAAAGAAAATTTAGATGGAAGCAGAGTATTGACATCAAATCAATCAAAGACGAACAAATAAGGCATTCTTGTCAAATCGAGTATTCATTGAAGATATTAGACTTAGATGCTTTGGATTCATATGTAAATGTAAGATGTTTAATCATTAGCAATGAATCACTAAAAGCTTTAAAGTTGAATTTTTATGCACGAGAAAAATTACTTCATAAAAACACTTGCATAAAAATTATTTTTCAAAAGATAAAAATTTTCACTTGATTTTTAAACTTTTACAAGTACTACTTATCTTGAAAAATTAAGTGAAAATGTCTTTCAAAAACCTACATTTTTCAAAATAATCCAAAGAAAAATCAGGGAAAATTTGTCCAAGTGGAGGTCTAGTTGAGCTAGCAGACGTCCGGTTCGTCTAACGGTCAAATTTTTAACCGTTTCGAGTTCGACACACAATGGTTAGTTTGGCTGTCCAGTTCAGTATACAGACGTCCAAATGGTTATCCGATTGGTCAGAAATTTTAGCGTTTTCCTGCTATAAATACGACTTCACTCTACATTCAATGCAACACTTTTAAGAGCATTTATGTGAGATATTTTGAGCAAAGCAATATTAATTTATCTTTGTCAAATGATTTATTTTGAAAAACTGTTGATTGAATTAACTTTCGAAAATCACTCTACTCAACAAAGTTTTTCTCACATAATACTAGAGCTTCATTCGTTGCTCTTTATTAAAGTGTTAGTATATTTCTCTCTTGGTACTTTGATTATATCATTTTTTTAAGAGAGAAGTTTCAAAATTATAAAATCAACTTCCGTTTAAATCTGTGGGTTGTGTTGAGGTCCCGTAAACCTCAACATTGTATAAGGGTCAGTGCCCCTTGTTTGTTAGGCACCGAAAGTATTGTAAAAGATTGGATTGTACCATAAATCAATCAATATAGTGAAAAAGCCTTACTCGTGCTGAAGTGCTTGGTAACGGATGATGTAGATCATTACTTTAGATCGAACCTCTACAATTATATAGTTCGCATCTCTCTCCCTTTTACTTATTGCATTTACAATTGCTTTCATTATTTGAATTAATTACTTGCTTGAATTTATATTAATTCTTCGAAAAAGTTTTAATAATCAATTTACCCCCTTCTTGGTTAGCCATTCTTAGGCTATCACTCAAGAATGGTAAACATGTAATACAATTATATTTTATATATACTTACACAAACAAGTCACGATTTATTATCAACATATTCTCCTTATCCCTTGTTTTGCTTATGTACACATTTGAAAAGCTATGAAGCATGTGGTGGTCGACCTAATTCTTTGCACTATAAACCAACAACAAATATATCGTAGTAGATCATACATTCACTAATTTATATATATTAGACAACGAAAGTAAGCAGAAACGTACACATTTAATTAGTTGTACATCAAAATCATTCAAAGGGACATACCAATTTATTCTTGATTTATGCGTTAGCTGACTATCATGTCCAGATTTGGACTTCTTCTTCCATCCATTGTCATTCCATTTTTTCTACAAGTTCGTTCCAATGCTCAGGGCTTGACCACTGTGGTCTATGTCCCTTACAAATCAGCCACATCTTTAGAACCACTTTTCTTCTTTGCGTCTTCTCTAGCCTCACAAAGTATGTCCCCATAGCTAACCACAATGCATTCCCATCCTCTTTCTTTTCTACACCCTAAGTGTATTTATTCTAATATAATAACAAGAATTACATGAGAAATAAACCAGTGATAAGAAACACAAAAATGTAATTTTTTTTTATAACCAGTCACATGAAGGATCAAATATTTGTTCTGCAATTAGTTTAGCTTTATTATAAAAGGTTCATTAGATTTTTGCTAGTTTAGCAAGACTTGACATAATTACATTTGACAACATTTAGAAAAAATATTTCTATGCATGTTATTTATCTTAGTCTCTTCTTAGTTGTGTAAGTGTGCATCTACTGTAGATCTTATCAGCAAAAGTGTGTGTGTAAATAAAAATCAAAGACAAACATCTTGTGAATAAACTTCTGGGTAACCAAACTGCCATTGCCAACAATTTAAAACCCCCATAATGCGAAAACAACTTCTAGATCAATAGTTTAATAGTAAGAGAAGAACATATGCTAGATGGAGGAAAAATTGAACGCACCATGTTAGTATTGTCATCTCTGTAAGTCTCAATTTCCACCAACTCCACATTAGAATCCAACTAAACCAGTGTTTCTCAAAGATACGATGCTTTAAAAGGAGCCGAAAAGGATAACAAGTAATTGTACAATGTACTCCTCTACTACCTGAATTTCTAGATGAAACTCACTCACAGGCGAAACAAAAAAATAAATATGACTCATCATAGCATCATCATATTAAGTACATTTTGAAACTTGCCCAATTCTCAAAACTTAAGCACACAAAAATTCCAAGAAATTTCATTTGCAATCCAATATATACGTAAAAGTGAGAACTATTTAGTGCTATTGAAAATTCTGATGCTTTAAAGGGACATGATATGTTAAGTACGATGCATCAACATATTTTACAACACAACCGGTACAATGAACGGTAAAAGAAACCTCAAATTATTTCCAGAAGAGCGTTTCTATTGCCTTCGGTACTGCACGAAAGGTTGAGTAAGGCTCTCCAAAGTAAGCCTTCATCTTAGCACTAATGTCACGTGATGTGGATATGATGATAAACCTGCATTGGAAAGAAAAAAAAGGGATCAAAGTGAACAAGTTACAGAGCTTGTGAAATGCTTGAATTAGATGACTTAATGTTGCAGAAATACTAAATTCATAGTACAAAATTGCAAAAATGAAGGTTTAAATCAGATGACTTAATGTTGTCTTTTTAATATAATTTTGCTCCATCTTGATCAGTTGATTGCCTAAATATCACACTTATTTTAATAAAAATCAGTTGACTCCAAGCATACAAATACATTGAGATCAACAACAATAACATTGAATATTTTCTACCAATGAATATAAGTATCAATTTGAAAATATGTTTTTACTCATTTAAGTCCCTTTGAAACTAAAAAAGAACTATAACACATACATTATTACAGAAACTAAAAGATATTAACAATGTGATTCTTAGTGTACTCCATTTGCACATATCATATAATTATTAAATGTTACAGGAAATGAAGGAAATAATCAACAAAAATGCAGACTTACTCATTTTTATCCCATTCTAAGATAATCCTTCCGAGCCATCTATAGAGACATTTGTGCTTTTGTTGGGACCCCTTGTCCTTCAAATAAAACAATCATCTTCTTCCTCAGTAGACCCACTACTCATCTTGCCAATAGACCCACCCTCTTCATCCTTAGTATAAAGTGATGGTTGAGACCCATATTGATCCCATTCTTCATCTTCTAGTTTGTGAGACCAACGTTTGGAGGGCCATCATAATGTAGATATCTTGTATTCGGCATGGTTAGAGATATAGACAAACTTTTCACATATATGAAAGGGAAGAAATATAGATTTTTCAATAGTTTTGAAAAGTTTAAAGTGTAAATGTAGGGGAAGCTTTATAGATATCTAGAGATTGAAACACTTTAAAGATAATAGAGAAAATACACGAAAATTTGGGAGGGTAGGGATTTGATACAGTGAAACTCTGGAGTAAACTTTTGGGATTGGGAGGGGATTTTTGGGAGTGAAAATATAATGTACGAGAGGTTCATCTCAATGTACGTCAAAATTGCAACGGGAGAAAAATTATATCAAAAAGGGTTTTAGTAGTGTCTAGGCACTTGGATATAGCACCTAGGCGCCCATTTTCTGTAACGTGCCTAGGCGTTGTAAAGATTTTTCAAAAGGGTTTTGCAAATGTTCAATTTGGTCCCAAAATTCAATTCTTGAGTCTTTTAAGTCATTTTTCTCTTGCAATTTTGATCTTTTAACTTTTAATTTCATATGTTGAACCCGTAAAATCTTCAACCATTGTTTAGTGGTCTGAATCAACTATTGAAAAGTCTCAATTTAGTCTCCCAAACTTTTGATTTCATCATTTTTTTTTTTTGCATTTTTTGCTTCCCTTTTTTAGTTTAGCTTACAATCATCGAGTTTCACCTGATAAATGAAATATACAACAAATTAGGACATAATTAAGCAAAAAACTATTAAATGACTATATTTTTAGGCTCGAATGAGTGTATTTTATACACTTATCAATCATATTAAAATAATGTGACAATTAAGTTAAAAAGATTAAGAAATGATGAAATTAACCATTGGATGAAAAACTTTAATTCTTTGATTTAACATTTTGAGAATATTCAACCATATTAACGTAACAATGTAATTGGAAATTATATTAAAGGTTATCATATATTACGTAAGATTAATAGCATATGCTGTATTAACCCACCGTCTTGATCATACGTGCGAGGATCGTTTTAGAACTTTTATTTCTTAATTATAGTTGAAAGACGATTGAACAAGTTTCACGTATGAATCAAATTAAAATAATGTGATAATTTAGTTAAAAAGATTAAAAAATAGTGAAATTGACCAACGAATGAAAAACTTTAATTATTTGATTTAACATTCTGAGAATATCCAATCACAATATTTTGAGAAAATACTCAATCATATTAATGTGACAATGTAATTGAAAACTACATTAAAGGTTATCATCTGTTACGTAAGATGAATAGTACACGGTGGATTTGTTGGGAATTTACTTAACATGCACAGTGGAAAATAAATTATTTTTTCAATTCCACCACGGAGATGCTTTGTGTTTAGATAGAAACTATGTTTAGAATAATACATTTGATGAATTTTGCAAACTCTTTTGCTAATTCTCGAACACGAACAATCACGAACTGCATTTTACAGCTGTCCAATTGTTCAACTTTCAATGAAAATTCACACATGGAACAAGAATGAGAGAATTATGGGTGCCCTTTTCTTGTGCCAACAAGAATATGAATTATGTTCAGTGCTATTATTTTTTTGAAACCCTAATGGCTTATTAATATAAGTCAAAGTGGGCTTGGCCCATCTCTTAAACTTAACCCGATTCAATATTTAATTAATCCAATTAATTATATTTAGTCCATGAATTAATTAATCCAACTAATTAAGTCGGGCTTATTAACAAGCAAACCAATTAATTAATTTACAACACATGTTAATTAATTAATTGGTGAATCTCATTCTTTTCGTTCTCCTTTTGTGTGTGACTTATCATGTTCCCGATCACGATGCCTAATGACGTGAATTATTATTTTGATCTAATCAAAATTGATAAATTAAAATAACCCTTTTAATTTATCATCAATTCACATTCGTCGTCCCAGATTGACATCTAGCAATGTGTCCGGGCAATACATGTGACGAAAAATATCACATGGTATGACAAAATCAAACTTGTTTGTTTATCGTGAAACTATAATCCCTTCGTGAATATGATCCGATCAATTATGAGATATGGATATATGTCAATCTCAAGTATCGATCATATCTTTCATCCCACTATTAATTAAATATAAGTTGAAAACTCATTTTTGAATTATAAGTACACCTTAGCCAAGGATTTCATTATCAACTTAACTGGATGAAATGTAGATCATAATCTCTTGCTATCTAAGAGTGACAAATTCTCTATTGATCATTCACAACCTTTATATGATTCTTGACATACCCGAACGATGCCTTATTAGCGACCGTTGGTAGAGTAACATCCTATATCATCAAAGTATAACTGTCTTCATATAAGGCAGTATGATGACCTCAAGTCAAATGAATAATTTTACTACCGAACGTTAAAGATTAACCACTGATACTCAGATATATATCAATGTGGAATTTCCTAGTAGGTCTCCAATATTTTGTTTTATAACAAAACATCAACGTGTTCATTCAAGTATCACCACACTTTAGCTTGTGAGATCAGCTACTTACTTCACAAGTAAAAAATGTCACACGTCATGATCTATCTAATGTTATCCATGATACGAGAGCAAGTCCAGGCAATGATCCATTGATCGTTGAGGGAGGTCCGATGACTAGGTCGCGAGAAAGTGATGGGATTGCTTGCTCAAGCTACAGTGGATGAAACATCGATCACGACAAGTAAAGGAACAAGTTTTATGTTGGGTTCGAGAGAAGAAACTAAATGGATAGCTAGTTCAAGCAGTAGACGAAGAAGTAGTGTCGGAAAGCTATGCGACCGCATAGCATAAACAGGCATGCGGTCGTATGCCTCTATACCAAACCAAAGGAGGGGCTTTTCACTTATTCTATGTGACCACATAGAATTACACTATGCGACCGCATAGTTCATTCTGAACGCGTATTTTTCCAATTTTCGCGTGATCTTCTATTTAAGCTAAAACTCTTTTATGGAATGTTTTTAGTGTCTTGCAAACTTAAATTCCATTTTTAAATAGGGTTTTATGGGTTCCCTATATATATAGGGCTCATTATATTCATTGTAAATACACAATTATTGAGATTATTATCGCGAGGCTAAATTGTTTTCTTCTTGTTCTTCATTGTTTTCATTTTGAACGTATCAAGAATTACATTCTTGTGATGTTCTACAAATTCAAAGTAAGGTATTGTTTTAATTTTGAACTTATCAAGAATTAAATTCTTACGGCGTCTACGAATTCAAAGTAAGGTTCATAAGTTTTGTGATCACGGGTCAAGATATTGTTCGCGATTGTCTTGGTTCTTAATTCAATAATTTATTGGGGTGAGCTTTTCAAACATTGATTCTTGGCTTTCTTGGGTTATTCTAATTTGTCGTGGGTTCGTATCAATACCCTTTTTCTTTTTTTCGTTGAGTCTTTATTTCCTTTTTTTCTTGCTTTCTTCTACTCAAGTCTTTGGTCCATAAACTTTTCATCAAGAATTCAAAAGTTGTTTTTGTACTCATTTTGTGTCCAAATCAACTTCCATTTTCTTCGTTGATGTCTTATTTGAATTCCGAGTAAAAAAAATTCGAAAAAAATTCAGAAAATTCTATGAACAGTGAGATTAAAAAAGGTATTTGTTGTTATTTATATTGGAATTTACTGGCCAATTACGTTATCTATTGCGTCAAATTCAAGAACCACTTTCTTGAATTCAAATTTCATTCCAATCATCCAGTTCCATTCCTACTTTTTTAGTCATTTTAGATCACTTTCCTTACTTAATTCCTTGTTTGGGCTCCACAAGAGTTAAAATCTTGAGTGAGATCAAATTAATTCTTTGAAGCACTTGCAAGAAAGTATTGAGTGGAAAAAGGCAAAATAGTAAGACTAATAGAGGGAAAAAGCCAATTTGAGTGATACATGAGCGTATATACTTGAGACAAATATCAAAATAGATTTAGGAAGTCTGACAGGGATGGTTCTACTTCAAATAGAAGGATAATCAAGTCAAAATGTCGAATGAGGTGATACGATGGTTCGAAAGGTTTTTTGAGGATGTGAGAGACATATTAGATAGGCAAGATACATTGCTTGCTAATTTACAACGTGAACACTCTAGGAAAATTCCTAATGCTAGGAGGCAAGGAAGGCGGAACCACAGCGAAATATGCTGGAGATTGGAAAGCAGATAGTGATATCAATGAGGATGCATTGATTGATGTTGACCTAGGAAGAATGAGGGATAGAGAAGTTAGGCATGAAAGAAGGGGTAGAGAGCTTGTTGGATATGGTATTAATAGAAATATGGGTAACATCAAGATGACTATTCCTTCATTCAAAGGAAGAAGCGATCCGGAGGCATACTTGGAGTGAAAAGAAAGTGGAGTTGATATTTGACTATCACAACTACTCGGAGGAAAAGAAGGTAAAAATTGTGGTGCTTGAATTTACTGATTATGCTATTATTTGGTGGGATCAAGTAGTAACATCTAGGAGGAGGAACCATGAGATGTCTATTAATACTTGGGAAGAATTGAAAGCTATCATGAGGAAGAGGTTTGTGCCTAGTCATTATTATTGGGAGTTTCATCAAAAATTGCAAAACCTCTACCAAGGTTCTAGGAGTGTGGAGGATTATCATAATGAGATGGAGATTGCGATGATTAGAGCAAATGTTGAGGAGAATAAATAGGACACTATGACCCGGTTTTTGAATGGTTTGAATCATGATATAGCTACTGTGGTAGAGTTGCAACATTATGTGGAGTTGGAAGACATGCTATATATAGCTATGAAGGTGGAAAGGCAATTGAAGAGGAAAGAGACAGCTAGGTATACATCAGGTTCTTCGGGTTCTAACTCTTCTTGTAAATCGAAGTGGGATAATAATAAGGGTGATGTGGCTATTTCAAAAGGTATGACTGAGCTACCGAAGGGAAAGGATGAAGTTGCTAGCAAGGCTACACCTAAGGTGGTTTCCCAACCATCTACGAATCGGAATATCAAGTGTTTGAGGTGCTTGGGGTCGGGACACATTGCTTCTCAATGTCCAAACAAAATGACTTTGATCTTGCGAGACAATGGAGAAGTGGTTAGTGAGGGTGAGGGTGAGGGTGAGGGTGAGGGTGAGGTTGAATATGATGACATGCTCGAATTGGAAGAAGCTAGTAATGGTGAGGAAGTGGAGTATGCAGTGGGAGAGCTATTGGTTACACGGCAAGCTCTTAGTGCTCAAATCAAAGTGGATGACTTGGAGCAACAAAGGGAGAATAAATTTCATACGAGGTGCCACGTCAACAAGAATGTATGTAGTATGATTATTGATGGGAGAAGTTGTACCAATGTGGCCAGCAAGAAAAATTGGGATTAACTATGCTAAAACATCCTAGGCCTTATAAATTGCAATGATTGAATGAATGTGGAGAGGTTAATGTAAATAGGAGAGTATTGGTGAGTTTCTCAATTGGGCGATATCATGATGAAGTGATGTAGTTCCTATGCATGTCGGGCATAGTTTGTTGGGGAGGTCATGGCAATATGATAGGAAGGTGATTCATGACGAGTACAAAAATAGGTACAACTTTACTAAGGATGGGAAATCTATTACTTTTACACCGTTGACACCACAACAAGTGTATACAGATCAAATCAAGTTGAAAAGTGAGGAGGAAAAAAGATTGAGAGAAAAGGGGAGTGAGAGAGAGAAAATAGAGAGGAGTGAGAAAAAAGGAGTAGAGTCACAATAGAGAAAAGTAAAAGAGTCTTGTGAGAGGAGAGAAAACTCGAAAGTGAATTTCTTTCAAAATGGAGTGAGTTGAAGAGGGCAGTAGTTGAGAACCAACTCATGGTCTTGTTGGTTTATAAGGAGTCATTCCTCAATTTTGAGGAATCTAACACATCCCTCCCCAGTTTGAATACTTCTTTGTTGCAAGAGTTCGAAGACGTGTTTTTGGAGAACATGCCTAGTAGGCTACCACCCATTCAAGGCATTGAACATCAAATTGATTTCGTACCTGGAGCTGTCATTCCAAACAGATCTGCTTATCAGAGTAATCCCGATGAGACTAAGGAACTTCAAAGGCAAGTGGAAGATTTGATGAGTGAAGGGTATGTGAGGAAAAATATGAGTCCATGTGCCGTGCCTGTACTACTGTACCGGAGAAAGATGGAACTTGAAGAATGTGTGTCGACTATAGAGCCATCAACAATATAACAGTAAAGTATCGTCATTCTATTCCTAGGTTAGATGATATGCTAGACGGATTACACGGATCAAGCATATTTAGTAAAATTGATCTTAAAAGTGGATATCATCAAATTAGGATGAAGAAGGAGGATGAATGAAAAACTGCTTTTAAAACTAAATATGGGTTGTATGAGTGGTTAGTTATGCCATTTGAACTTACTAATGTACCTAGCACATTTATGAGATTAATGAATCATGTTTTATGTGCATTCATAGGTAAATTTGTAGTAGTTTACTTTGATGATATTTCTCACGGGTGTCCTCCTTCCAGGTGGCGCCCGAACCCCCTGATGACATCATCGTGTTTCCTAGACATAGAATGCTTTAATCAAAAAAGAGAAAAAAAATGGCTACTATAATAACTCCGCAACAACACCCAAGCCTACTCATTTTGGTATATAGTAAGAATCTATATACCAAAATGTGTGCTTGTGGTCTTAAGATAAGAACAGCTTTATGTCAACTTTAAAAAGTGCACATTTTGCATGAAAAAAGTTATTTTCCTTAGTTATGTCATTAGTATAAAGGGTATTGAAGTGGATGGGGAAAAAATCCAAACCATCAAAGAATGACAAACACCTACAAGCCCAACTGAGGTAAGAAGCTTTCATGGGTTACGTAGCTTTTATAGGCGTTTTGTTAAATACTTTAGCACATTTGCCACACCACTTACAGAAATTATAAAGAAAAGTGTAGGATTTCATTGGGACGTTGAAAAAGAACATGCTTTTAATACTGTTAAAGATAGGTTGTGTACCACACCGATTTTATCATTACCTAACTTAAAAATACTTTTAAGATGAATGTCATGCCTCACGAATAGATATTGGAGCTGTCTTAATGCAGAAACGAAGACCAATAGCTTACTTTAGTGAAAAGCTATGTAGAGCAGCCCTCAATTATCTTACATATATGACAAGGAGTTGTACGTACTTGTTAGAGCTTTGGAGACATGGCACACTACCTGTGCGCCAAAGAAGTTCGTGATTCACATCAACCATGAGTCCTTGAAGCACTTAAGGGGTCAAGGTAAGCTAAACAAGAGACATGCAACGTGGATCGAGTTCATCGAGACATTTCCATATGTTTTCTGGTATAAACAAGGTAAAGAAAATGTGGTAGCAGATGCATTGTCAAAGAGGTACGTACTTCTAAAGTCTTTAGGTACTAAATTGCTAGGATTTGAATATGTTAAGGACATGTATGCTAATGATCCAGACTTTTCTAATATATACAAATCATGTGATAAGGGTGCTATAGATATATTCTTTAGGCATGATGGGTACTTATTTAGGGAAAATAAATTGTGTGTTCCTACGTGAGGCACATAGTGGTAGTGTGATGGGTCATTTTGGGGTAAAGAAGACCTTAGAGATGCTAAGTGAACATTTTTATTGGCCTAAGATAAAGGTTGACATTGATCCGGTTTGTAGTAGATGCACTACTTGTAAAAAGGCGAAATCTAAGGTTTTACCACAAGGTGTATATACGCTATTACCTGTTCCTAGTGAACCTTGAGTTGATGTGTCTATGGATTTTGTGTGGGTTTACCTAGGACTAAGAAAGGAAGGAATTCTATACTTGTGGTAGTAGATAGATTTAGTAAGATGACACATTTCATCCCATGTCATAAAATCGATGATGCCACCAATATAGCAGATCTATTCTTTAAGGAAGTAGAGCGCTTACATGTGATTCCTAGAAGTATTGTATCAGATAGAGATGTTAAATTACTTAGTCATTTTTGGAGAATTTTG
>CAIGRF010345003.1:1993-12112 GCA_903798235.1 Fraxinus ornus
GTGAAAAAAATGGTTTGTCATTTGGGGTTTTTTTTTTCCCCCCTGTTTTTCCCAGTCACAATAGCTTTTTTCAAATGGGTCATGCTACAGGTACAAAATGGTGTCCAAAATTGGAGGAGCGGCCACACAGCCGCCCCTCCAATAGGGGGCCGCCACTTGGCCATTTTGGACACCATTTTGTACACCAAGAATTATCCTTCTTTGTTTATTAAAGTGTTACAAACTCTTTATTTGCCATTTTAAGGAAATTTTTTTACTGTTGCTAAGGGTATTAGCCGCAATTTTTGATCATTTTGTCTTAGAGTGGGACCCACTATTTTGAAAAAAGGTCCAAATATTCATTTTAATGTTAAAATAATGTGAAACAAACAGGGGCTTAATTCCTAATTAAAAGTTGGATATCAAATATCCAGTGACAATATTTTAATATGCAAGACAAACCCTTAAATTTGTGTGAGAACTTGTATTGTCAATTGTGTCAAACTGAGCTCAACAACTGAAAAAAGATCATTAATTTTATTTGGTTGATGATCAAGATAGTTTGTTATATTTCGTTACGAGATTAGTATCTATAAAGGAATATCTTACGTGAAGTGGATCGTCAGATAATTTTCTTAGCGAAGTAAGAACATATTTTATGTTAATTGTTCAACAAGTTTAGTCACGTTCAATAAATTCTAACCAAATCATGTTGAAGTATAGAACATTTTATTCTCGAATTAAGAACTTTTTGAATCATAGTGTTATAAGAGATACCAACAAGCAACAACTTGATGATGAGCTCTGGGTTATTGTCACGGTGTCATGTTTGACTTTTGTGTATTATTGATTCGACACATTCTAATATGATATCGAAAGCCTTGACTTATCGTCTTGGTATGAAGCTTATCCTCTACTACATTTGTCAACATCGGCTCGTGTTCACAAACTAGGCTCGATTCGATCATTTGACTCATGGGTCACATAGGTCGAGTTGAGCCATCCACGAGCCCATAAATTGACTTGTAAAGAAATTAATTAAACAAGCCGTAAAATGATTCGGCTTAAAATGAGCAGGCTTATGGAAAAAGGGTATCCAGCTCAATCCGTGAATTTTTTTGAGAAAAAGTTCGAACCGTCAATGAATCGAATCAAGATGAATCGAGCTTACGAATGCTAAGCATCATCCAAACAATTATTTGAAAAGACTTGCAGGAACCAATGGCTACGTACACATATTCATATCTGTATCATGAAAATGCTGTTTAAAGAAAAAGATGAGATTTGTCCAAGATTGTGGGGGGCATGTTGACCCCATGTATTAAACGGCCCCTGCACGCCTTCGTCAAATTAGGTTAAACTAAATGCCCACTCTCACCTCTCAAATTCAATATTCCAAACCTCTATTCTTGGATTTCCCCTTCACCCACCCACCGCTCAAATCTCAAGAATGCTGTAGAAAGTTTACCTCTTTGCCTTCACTTTATAGCTTTATCTTCGTCCAACCATTAGCTTTAATTTCGAGTTATGGACTTTGTCTTTGCATATCAATTTGCTGTATTAACTTCACACTACTCCTCTGTTAATTTCTCTTCATGGGTTATCTTTCATGCAATGCAGAATCTGCTATTGCTACTTGCAATTCATTGGATTGTGAACTATTAACTAGAAAACCCAGAAAAAAGCAAATCAGAAGACCCTATAAGATCGAAGAATTCGATTTCTCTCAACTTCATTCAGCTACGAATGGTTTCTCCGATCACAATCTACTTGGTAAAGGCAGTCATGGCTCTGTTTACAAACTCCATCTTCACCAGAATAAGCTCATCGCCGCCGTTAAGAAGACTAACCAAATAGAGCACGAAGCTGCCACCAGTCCTGCGGACAACGAGGTTGAAATTCTATCCCAGGTTTATCACCCTCGGATTGTGAACTTGCTCGGTTTTGCTAATGATCCTGATCATCGGAAATTGATCGTCGTAGAGTACATGCCAAATGGCACGTTATACGAGATGCTCCATGATTCAAGTAAACCCCCGGGTTGGGTTAAACGAGTTAGATTCGTTGCGCAAATTGCGCGGGCGGTTCAGTTTTTACACTCATCAAACCCGCCGGTTATTCATCGGGATATAAAATCTTCCAACATTTTGATCGACTCGAATTTCAATGCTCGGCTCAGCGACTTCGGGTTGTCTCTAAGAGGACACGTGGAGGATGTGAAGGTAAGGTGTACGCCGCCGGCGGGGACTTTAGGATATCTCGATCCTGGCTATCTTGCTCCGGGCGATCTCAGCGCGAAATCTGATGTTTTCAGCTTCGGAATTTTATTGCTGGAAATTATAAGTGGACGGAATGCTATCGACATGAATTACAGTCCATCGTCTGTGGTTGACTGGGCGGTTCCGGCGATTAAGTCCGGTGACTTATCCGGGATATGTGATCCGCGGATTGGGCCTCTCGAAGACGCTGAAGCGCTGCGGCTAATAGCGGTGGTGGCAGCCCGATGTGTGAGATCCACTGCGGCAAAGAGGCCGGGGATGGCGGAGGTGGTGGAGTGTTTAAATAGTGCGTACAAAAGGTTGAAGGCGGCGAACATACAAATTTGGAAGAATTTCGGGCGGCGCGTGGGACGCGTTGGAGAATCGTCACGCGTGGTTAGATACGAACTTTTGGATGAGAGTACGGAAATGATGAAGACTCGTAGCGTGGGCTGCAGCAGGAGAAATGGGAAAGTATCCTATGCAACGGGTGTAGATTCAGGGAACCATAAGATTGTTAATCGAATTACGAGGTCAAAGTCAATTGGCAGTTCTAGGGAGGCTCAAATTCCACCGTCGGATTTAGGCAATAATCATGTAATTTGGAGGGTGGGATTGGGTAGGCAGATTAATATTGCAAGGTTGAGTAAATCCAGGTCCATGGGGATTTTGCAGGGTCCAAGGTTGGTAAACAACAATGGGGTTGTGAAGAACCCTAATAGCAGGAAATTGGAGGAGTCCAATTTATTGGTATATTTAGGTACAAAAGACCCAAATGGGGAAACATATTAGTTGGAGTTTTAGAATGTTATTTTTTGTTCTTCAATTTTATGAGAACTAGGAGATGCAAGTGAAATGTACTTATAATGGTGTTCAATAATCCAAAACTGATTTTTGAAATTTAATACAAACATTATTTGGCAATGACCCGATGCACATTCATTAAGATATCCTTCGAAGTGAGTTCCAAACTGAGTGGTCTTGGGATGGATTCTCAAGTCGGATAGATTACACCTCTTCTAATGAGTTAAAGCTCTAGGACAAAGTAATTACATCTTCCTACATTTGTTAATTTCAGAGCTGATGCATAATACAACAGCAAGTTTGAAAATGCATTAGACCCGTTATCACTATTTCAGTATGGCCCCAATGACATCTTTGTAAGGCATCTTCGAAGCGAAGCACTAACGGAATGTGCTTGAGGTCGATTCTCGGACCTGATTCTAAATGATATTCAATAGCTATAGATCTGGAACTAAGTGTTTGCATACATCAAATATCAGCTATAGTACTTGTTCGAAGCAAGACCCAAAAAGAATGTGATTGGGGTGAATTTCAAGACTTGATTCTGAGTGATACACAATAGCTATAACTTTTGGACAAAGTAATTGCATTCATCGAATTCTACTTACAATACTCTTGAAAAATAGTCACAATAAAAAGGCATATCATAAATCACACAAGAATGTTCTAATATTGGGACTAGGTTATTGACAAATAAAGAATAACTACGCCAAAAAGACTTGTGAACATATCCCTTTCACTTGTGATACAATATATGCAAAAGAATTGAGTAGCAAAATCCAACTAAGCAGTTTTCTCTTCTTTCTCCAGTGCCTTCTGCATTGGCCCAGGTTCATTTCAACTGGTTTTGAGTTTACGTTTCACATTTCCAGTCAAGCTTTTGATATGTTTGACTGGTTCTGGGGTAAATATTAGGGATAATTGCAGCAAATGTCCAAAACCCTTGGCACACTAACAAACTTTCTCCAAACTTTTGATTTGCTGCAGTCGTCACCCCTAACATCTCCAAATATTGCACGTAAGACAAATTTGAACGGTTTCCATCCAAAATGCCTTTAGTTGATCACCAAAATTAAGTTTGACTGCAATTTCAAGATTTTAAAGAGGGTAAAATAATAATTTTATATATTTCATATAATACAATTAAAATAATAAAAATTTGAATATTTTGCCCAAAACTAGAAATTTCTTCGCCCAAAAAGAAATTGAATAATTTTAGATGTGAGGGTCGGTTGACCTATTTTTCATGAAAATAAGCAACGTTTGGGAATTCATTCCAATGAAGAATCTTTTGATTCTCCAACTAATGTCAAAGTGAAATCTCAATTACTTTTTTTTTTTTTTTTTTTTTTGATGATCCTAGAAAATATATAATATATTGAACTTTCGATTCAATATGCTATTTGTTTCCATTGCACTGCTACTTGATTGCGCAAGATAAGAGAAAATAAATAATATAATACTGACCTTTCTAAAGCTTTCGATCGAATATACAATACCTGATATTATATTATGTTAATTATATTATTATTATTATTAATTTTTTTTTTGTCTTTCTCCTCGAGGGATTCGTGACAATTTCAATGAGGTGCTTGAATGTACAATCTTACTACATGTAAATCACGATTTACACTCTGGCCTACCGAATTTATATTGACACTGCCTCGTATGATTTGTCACATATCACACATTTCATTCAACCGCTGTAAAAGATCCACGTCAATTTTCTGTCAACAAATGTGTCGAAATGGATGTACAAACAGCTTAATTGTAAAAAAGTATGTCTCGAAGTACCCACTGCAACATAACTAGCCAAAAGAAAACTCAATTTTGTCATGACATGTTTTAACCAATTTTAAGTTCAATTCAAACGTGCTATTCGACTTAGTATGCGTGCAATAAAAAATATGTGGCTAAATGGGTTATTTCAGTTTTTAACCAATGGGATCCATAAACAAATGTTTCCGAATTGTTGATTGCCGATTATATGCTCATAAATATTTTCCTCTTCAGCAATTAGACAAATGGTAACTTCATTACTTTCTTTTTGTCACATTGAATTTTATTTTTTAAGAAATTCCGATTCAATCATAGCTCATCGCATCATCTGTTAATAAACAAATCTGTAAGTAATGATGTACATATAACATACTCATATGACACAATAGATCCCTTATAAGCTATCGTTATTAGGTAACTATGGAATAGGGGATTGTTGATTTAGGGTGTGATCAGTAGTGATTAAAATCAGATTAAAATTGAAAAATCACATGTTATTGTTGACTTTTATTAGACGAGTGAGACCCAATAACGACAATATTTTCAATTTTAATTGAATTTTAAGCACGTCCCTTATTATTCAGTGTAATCATCATTAATTATCCACTAATGTCTCTTTCTATTCAATATAGTCAAGGCAGAAAATGTGAATGTACAATAATACCCACCACAAACTTATCAAAGGAAGGGTACTTAAGGAATTTTAACAAACAATCATGGCGTTAAAGATAAAAGGAAGGGTGATTATTTAAATGCACTTAAATGTCTCAATCTTTGTTTATTGTAATAATTTTTTTTTCTTAATTATTTTCCGTCGAATTCTTATATAAAACCTTCAATTAATTAATATATCAAAATATTTTATTTTCATATTTTGAAACGAGGAGAAATTTTTTTTTTCGCACTTTCTATTTTTATTTTTTTAAAAAATATGATGAAAAATAAATTATTTTACGTCACGAACTTCTTTTATAGATAGAGTTGTTATTAGAAATAAAATGTATTAACTAATGAAAAATTTGTTAATATATGGATAAAGTGTATTTAAAATGTGGATCGAGTTGCGTTTTAAGGGTGTTCGATAGAGATTAAAATTGGATTAAATTGAAAAATTAGTCGTTATTATTGATTTTTGTTAGACGAATGAGACCGAATAACGACTATATTTTCAATTTTAATTGAATTTTAAACTGTACCAAACAAACTAATATAATTACAGAAAATAGCCGGGTATCATATCATAATTCTAAAATTTATATAAAACACACACACACACACACACACACACACACACACCAAATTCAAATGCAATTGCAATTGTAATTGCTACAATTTAGAGAATAACTATCAGGTAATTTCCATTCAATTCTTTCTGTATATAGCTCTCTCTTTTCTCTTTCTAAATCGCAGGAGAAGTTCTCTCTCTGCTTTTTATTTCAGACATTGTAATCTTTCTCCCTAGGAATTATCTGTTTGCAGGAGTTACAAGTAATTTATTGGAATTTATTGCTGTACAATTATAGGAGGTGGAAACTTGGGAGAGCCTGGAACATATTTTTATAATAAAAGGTGAGTTTTTTTTAGCTTTGATTCCAATTTTTTTTGTTTTGAGTTAGACCATTGCAAGAGGATTTGCGATTATCAGTTTTTGTGTGTGTGTGTGTTTTAACTTATTTACTTCTTGCTTCATTGCTGGAACTTTATGCAATACATAGCACTGTGCCTTGTTTATGTTTGTAAATAAACTTTCCAAAATATAACTCCAGAAAACAATGTCACTGTTTTGATACGTTGTTGCAATTTTTTTTAAATGTAATATGTCATTTTTTATCGGATTTTGGTGGGTGGATTGTTTTATTGTCTCATTTGGTTGAAATGAGTGAGTATTCTTTAAGCTGTTCTCACTCTAGGGTACATTTAGGAAATCTCGATATAATTAGAACTGGAAGTACAGATTCTGAGCTACGGGGTTCCTTGAGTCGTGGATGTTATTGGGTTCAGCAGTATTTTATCCCTAAAACTTCCCACATTTATGTTTGACCTCTAGATCACTGGACTTTGGTGGTATGGTTACTTTATAAGTGTGATACAACAGTCATTGGATGAGAGGAAAGATGCATGGGACAGGTCAAGTTTTATTTTGGACAGCTGTGTTCCCTTGTTGAGCTTTGGCTTTCACTTGTAGACACGTGTAACTTGTTCGTTCTTTTGGATTTTTGCCGTGCCATTCAAGTTTGGGAAAAGTTAATATTGCTTGTATTTATTTTGTCGAATGCCCATTTGTTGTGCATTTATGGTTCAAGGATTGCGCAAGTAATTCAACAGTTATTTTAATTTATTATCAACGGTACGTGAGAGAAGGTATGTAGAGCAAAAGTCGAAGTCTTGTTATAGACAATTGTCTTTCTTTGTTGTGGCTTGGCTTTCACTTCTAAATACTGTTTTTCCTCTTTTGTCAGACTTTTATCTTGCCGTCAAGTTTAAGATCCTCTTTTCTATAGGAAACTCTATAGTCTGCACTTGCAGTTATATTAACAATGTTACGCGAGTTTATAATCTCACTTACAAATGTTAGCTTGGGAAGTTTGACTTGATGTTCAAGCCCGAAAAAGTCACTGAAGCATTGAGAATATGAGTTTGTATGGAATTCTCTTGCATTTGAATTCTAGAGGATGTGACATGACAAGGTCATTTATTCTTTGAAATATATGACAAACATGCTTTTAGTGTTCCATTGTTGTTAGAAAGAGCGAGAGGTGCTTACTTAAGACTATCACATGGACTGAATACTACATATGCAGATGTCAGTCATTTGTTAACATCGACATGTTGTAGTTGTCTAGGGACTTTGCTAGCTGTGTAAATGAACCAGTTCCAGCCTAGCCACGGACTGTCCAAGCTTGTCTTGGTATCATGAAAGAGCCTGAAATTGTTCGAGCTTGAGTCATTGACAATTTTGGCAGAGTTCAATAAGATTTCCAGAAGTTGAAACTGAGTTGAGCTCGGGTATATTGGTTAATTGAAACTGTATTCTGTACGTATTAGTTTAACAAGTCCAACTTAAATAAATGTTCTTGCTTGGCTTTCTTTGTAGCCAAGTTCATCATGCTTTAAACAAGCTTTAGCCTAGCCAGTCTTGAACTTCCTGGGCCTATTTACAGCCCTACTTCCCTGATTCTCGTATCATGTAATAGTTGGATATTGTGTCTATGGATTTTACAACGTGTTAATTGTTGAACCTTCTAATTCTCTTATGGCACGCCCCATTCTACAACCTCTGTTGTAGAATAAGTTGTCAAGATGACGTCGCTGAATATGTATCTGCTTTCTACATCTTTGCAAAATAATTGCTACTCTACAATCAAATAATTATATTTGTTATTTGGTTAAAGTACGGAGAGTCAGTCTACTGAATCGCCTTATTACATGATAGTATGTGAATACTTCAAAAGGACCGTTACTAATGTATGAGAATAATAGTCATTGCAGTTTCACTTTCTTTCTCTTCATCTTCTCTGTTTAGTTTCAAACAGACATTACTGTACAAGAGGAATATAAATTATTACTCTGCTGTCTTCCTTTGTAAATCAGACATTGTCAACTTACTGGCAACTAGTGGGTTGCAATGAAACAAGTAAGACTGGTTCAATTACCAAAAATTGTAATGTGATGGGCACAATCTTAATTACAATATAAATGGGACCTGTTCCTGGGTACATGATCTGGTATATTTTGGTTGGATTTGTATAATTTTCATCTGTGGTCTGGCTTCTTAATCCATCACCTTTGACAAGTCTTGATGATATCAGATTTTGGTTGGACTTGTATACTTTTCATGCGTAATCTGACTTCTTTATCCGCACCTGTAATAAGTATTGATCGTATCAGATATTCGGTCTTTTGTAAGTATTGTTTGTAATAGAACTGTTTATATTTGCCTGCCATACTGGAAATAAATGTATATCTTTTATGTTTTCTGGAAATCTAATGACTGAGATGTGAAATTTCCTGGATATTGTGCTCAAATAGCACACATCATTCTTAAAGGACCTTCTAGAAATTGGGACTCCATGTCATTGAACATCAGTTTTTTGTTATATATAATTTTTTCTGCTTTATTATAAAAGATAAAAATGTGTGGCTCTTCTGCTTGTTCCGATAAATAATTCTTGGAAGAGTTTCCTGTTATGGTGAGGTGTCTGAGAGATTAAAACTTCATTGTAGGAAGAAAATTATTTGGTCTAGTAAATGCTCCCCAAAGTGTTGAACTTACAGAGTGATCCTTATTAAAGAAATCATGTTGTCATTTCAATTTGCCCTATCTTTTACCATATGTAGGTTATATTCACTAGGGATTGGAACCAGATACTCTATTGTTTATCATAATGAGTTCTAATTAACTTATCTTTTGAACTTTCTTTGAATGACTCTAAAGACTGATCACTGACTATTCATGGTCTTTTCTGTCACAAGTTTGAGTTTGCTAACTTTTCTTGGATGATTTTAGAACTAAAAAAAAAAAATTAAATAATATAGCTTGAAATTTTTGGTTAATGCATATTACATCTGATGCAGGCCTCTCACACACATGGCGCACAGGAGCAGCACACAGTTCACTGGCCATAGCCATTTACATCCTGAACCTTTCATCTATTGCGGGAGCGTCACAAATTTTCTTCAACCTCACGTCCACTTGGTGATCCCTGATCCTGGAAACGTTTCTAATTTTAATCTTTACCGTGCATCAGAACCACATGGCAGTGCTCTATTCTATGCAATGACACAGTACAATGGTCCTCAACATCAGCATCCAGTCTCGAATATTAATATAGCTGTTGCTGCACCAACTGGTCGCTACTATCCATATATGGCACCTGTTACAAAAACAAGTCGATACCAGAATTGATCTGATACCGCTTGTTAGGATTGATATCACTTATTGTGACACTAATCTCCGGATTGAGATGTTGAAGTTATATGGCAAATAATAATGAAGTATACGATCAAGAACAAAAGAATAAAAGAAGACAAGAATATGGTAGAGGAATTAGGAGATTTTATAGCACCACAAGAATAATGGAGAAGAGAGAAAAATATTACAATGATCCTATAATCTAGTAATCATAAATCTCACACCATAAATTGTATAGAAGAGCCTAGTATTTATAGAAAACATGTAGGGGACGTCCAAGACCTCTTGGTAGAGTTGTTGATGAAGTAAGATGCCAAAAACTGAGTCCAAAACGAAGTAGGAGAAGAAAAACGCGAAAAACACACATTCGGGCAGAAAAATATGCTG
>CAIGRF010345003.1:15798-30933 GCA_903798235.1 Fraxinus ornus
TTCCTTCAAGTCAAACTCCTAATTATCATTGAAATTTGATCTTCTTATGACTCCAATAGCATTCCAAACTTGAATTCATCATGATGTGCACTTCAATTAGAATTCAATTACTTCAAACACATCAACAAAAGAATTCGGGTCACACCCAAATTCTAACAACACCTCTATCTGGTATTAGCGATATTTCTGTTCCGTTTAATCATGGGGGACATAATCAGTTGTCACGTGCAAGTACTCATGGAATCAGTGGTATTCATACAGTCAGCTATGGGTTATGGGAGGAACATTGCAAACAGGGATGGTGTCAGATCACTTAACAGAAAGAACTTTCCTGGCATTTGTAGGAAATGGCCATGCTAAACTTTCCTGGCTATCATGAAGCAGGAGTGTTCATTGATCAGCACCGGGATATTCGTCTAGATGTAGATATCATGACTTATGAGGTTAGGTAGCCATGTTTGTACTTGTTATGGCCTATTACATATGGAAGATTGCTCCAATGGTGCAATTTCATTGATATTTGTAGAGCAGTTCATGAATGGTTGTTTCGTCACACAGGTCCAAGCCTGTGATGTAATATTACCCGCAAGACATTTTTCTGAGCTCTGACATTATATTGGTTACAGGAGCTTCTTGCGCTGTAGGAACAAATTGGCTTGTTGGCATTGGACTTTCTGAAGAAGACATTCAGAATAGTTTGAAAACAAGAACTTTCTCCTCGTTGGCAACATGTTTAAATCACAAAAAGGCAGCAACGGTGGATCAACAAAGTAATTTCTGCGTCATATGCCAGGTCGTAATTTATCTTTGAGACATCTAATTATGAAGATGTTGTGGTTATATATTTTAGGGTCAAGACGACATATCCTTAAATTTATATATTTGAAGTGTAGTAAGAGTAACAATTTATTAGTCCTATACACATTGCAGATTATCTATCGTTCTCTCTTACTATGACGTTTTTGCTCATGATGATTCTGTTTGCTTTGGGCTTTTTGTAAGTTGGTTTTGAGGATCAAGAAAATGTTGGAAACCTTAACTGCGGGCATGAGTATCATGGAGATTGCATAAAGAAATCGCTGCTCATAAAAATTCTTGTCCCATATGCAAATCCACAGAATTAACAACTGTGAAGAAGAACTATAAATAGAGAGGACTGACGGCAGTTGGAAGACAAATTCAAATACCTATCAATCCCATTTTGCTCTTTCTAGTTACTTATAATCAGGGATAAAAACTCATTCTGAATGTAACATATTTGCGTACATTGCATAGGTGGTCATGTCAACATGTTTGAAACACTTTCTCTCTCGAAGTGTAGATAATTGTTTATTCGAGTTTGAATGTGTTTCTTGTTAATTTGCTTTAGGATATATGCAGCAGTTAAATTTTGAATCTAATCTTCTTGGAAGTTTTAGAATGTGCCGTTAGCTTATTCTTTTGAAGCACTAGTCAAGTTGATGAACATTTTGCACGGAAGTTGCACCAAAACTGCACATACATTTAGCACGAAAGTTGCACCAAGACTACACATATACAGTTAGCACGAAAGTTGCGTCAAAACTACACATCACTCGTAGCTCGTTGATTTAAAACTTGAATACCAAGAAATGTGCAACATACGGGGAAATAATTTTGCAATGTTTTATTAAATCATTTGAAAGCAAGTCCTACTTAATAAAATAACAAATATAAAACAATAATAGTTCAAATAAATTAAAGTATGTCCCATGTGCAAGTAGCAACCAAGCCTCATCCGGTATGTAAACGTGTCTTGATCCACATGCCAATTTCCAAATAAACTTCATTTGCATTACAAATTGTGGGATGATGGGAGAAGATACCCTTTGAAGCCTTCATACAACAACGAATTAAGCTATGTTTTCTTCAAATTTGGAGTTGGCTTGGCCTTAAATATTCTTTTTCGTCACTTTGGGTTAGCTCAATTTTGGTCGATTCTCAAAGATTCAAATCAATCAGATCTTTTAAAGATCATAACACATTATAATACTAGATTCAACGTAGTTAAATGCTTTTGACACCTATTCAGAATCCACGTCAAATAGAATAGGAAGACACATTCTTGTCAAATTATGCTGCTTTATGATTCAATATGAAACATGTATCAATTTAATAGTTAGGGGTTTTGGCTGCAATAATACATTTATTATTTTGAGAAAACAAATGTTTCAAGTGCACAACTCAAATGTTGTCCAAAGACACTACAATATGCTATTGGTCAAGCTCCAAAACTAAGCCTTCAATTCCCAAATGCCGATGGTATATTCAGTAGGAAAGATAGGATAGTACCAAACAATATTGAAGAAGAAGAACGAAGTAAAAATTACATTGTCTAGTCTTTTCAATAACATGTGCATTAAACAAATAGATAAGGAAACCAAAGAGTTGGAATTCATAGATAGACCAACGCGCAATGACCACAACTTCGGACTAGATAGAGCAGCAAGCAACCTTTGAAACATCATCCTTAGTATCAACCTTTATCGTTTGCCCCTTTGGCAAAGCTGCAGGATCGTCTCCAATTTCAATTGCTTTACGGCGAACTACATGATATATTTGGGCGAGTAGTTCTGTGAAAGCATTCTCAACATTCATAGATTCGAGTGCAGAAGTCTCCATAAAATATGTTTTCTCCCTCTCAGCAAAAGTCGTGCCATCCTCAGTGGATACAGCACGTACGTGATGTAAATCTGCCTTATTGCCCACAAGCATGATCACCATATTTTGGTCCATATGATCTCGGAGTTCTTTTAACCATCTTTCAACATTCTCGAATGTGACATGCCGTGTAACATCATAAACAAGCATTGCTCCCATAGCCCCTCGGTAGTAAGCACTTGTGATTGCTCGGTATCTTGAGACAGATAAAACATGGAGAAATAAGAAAGTTATATATGGTTGTGCACTTAAATCATCCCAAATTATGAATTCATATGGAGAAAGTGCAATTTATGTAACTGAATAAATTTCAATTTTACTCCATTATCATGTCACTTAAAACTATCAGTTATTGAAGGCAACACAAAAGGAGCTCCATCCATTGAATAACAGGAATACATACTAATAATTTTATCATTTCCTTATAAATGTTGTAATAATAATGTATTGATCTATAAGTTTAAAGAAATGAAATAACACAAAGGTCAATAATTGATGGAAGATTCCAGAATCCTTTCTAAAATAGATGAAGGATTCAAACCATTGTTTAACCTTGAAGAGCCAATGGAAGCCGACTAGCAAGTAAACAAATAATTTTTTTTTTTATTTTTAATTGGATGAATGATTCGATTTGATTTCAAGCAGTTTTTAGCGGTTTAAGTTATCACAGTGGGAGCGTGAAATTAAAGAATGTCAAACTACAGTGATCTTACCAAATTTGATCCCAGTCAGTCAAGATTTGTTATAGCTATATTAAACTTTGACTGAAGTCCGATTTGCAGAACCACAAAACTATATCAAGGAGACAGAGTAATTCCAAATTCCTAAAACGATTTACAAACTCTAGGATCGAAAATCGAAAAAACATTAGAAAGTTATCAAAGTATCAGAGTAAAACAAGGAAATGATAACAGTAAAACGGTACCGTTCTTGGCCGGCAGTGTCCCAAATCTGAGCCTTGATGATCTTATCCTCGACGTGGACACTCCGCGTGGCAAATTCCACGCCGATTGTTGACTTAGACTCTAAGTTGAACTCATTGCGTGCAAATCTCGACAGCAAATTGGATTTCCCTACTCCCGAATCGCCGATCAGCACCACCTTGAACAAGTAATCGTAGTCGTCTTCCGCCCTGTATCCCCTCGCCATTTCAATTCAATGTATGTAGATATGCATTTTTCTGTAGTTATATTTGCAGAGATGGAGCTCAAAACTCCATGTATTGGCCGCCGGGGGTGGTGGTTAGCAGCAAATCTCGGTGGAGCCGTCAAGGGATATGTATGCTGCAAGTAAAGCTAGTATGGGTTGGCAATTTATTACAGTATCACATGAGATTTGAGACATGTTTGGCTAGGTATAAACAATTAACTTTTCCTTTTTCTAAGCTTATTGTAGATTATTACTTTTTCCCTTCTGTTAAGTAAAAATGTTTATATCAGACGTTAATTTTAAAAAGTATAACTTTGATTATAAAAGCTATTTACAGCCAAACAGAGAGAATAGAATCTTTTCCAGTTTTTGGTCAAATACATTTCAAATTATTTTCTTCAGTTTATGAATTTTTTAATCACATATCATACTCGTCATTGCAAAGTAATTCTCTTTCCCTGTATCTTCATTGCAACTTGATCTACTACTCACTGCATTTTATGTTATTTTATGAGTTTAGTACACTATTTGAGGTCGACATACATTTTTGAGGCAGTTTGTGTTGTCACGAATTTCATATGCCGTCAACTAGCTAACAACAATTTGTTATATTCAGGATGATGTCGCAAACTACTAACTCTTCTAATTTTCTTTTTAGTCTAATTCGCACATAACTGTAGGACTCGAAACTTAGGAGACTAATGTTATGCCCATATGGCGTGCACGTAGCGGGATAACGGCCACATTCTTATATATATAGGTAAGTCATTGCACAAAAAAAGATATGAAATGAAACCCTTGCCAAGAAAGGTGATGCACCAGGGAATATGGTACCAGAATGGCGTCAAAGAAGTTTTCAACATTCTAAATTTTGTTCGTCCTAGGTTTCAGAAACTGGAGACTTCTAAAGAAATCAAGAGGAGAATCTTGAGCGGGGCAGAAATTCCAAGTAGAAGGACCGTGCAGAAAAAGGTCACTGAAAATGAGTGGTACGATTTGATAGAGCACAAACTATTCCAAGGGAGATAGCCTGGATGAACTTCCAGGTCTTGTTGATTTCTCTGTCTTTCTTCAGCTCAGCCTCAAGCAGCAAACTGAAGTTGAAGGGCTGAAAAATTTAGGAGGCAAAAAGTTCCAGATCTTGTTAATTTCTCCATCTTTCTTAAAGAATTCTGATGTGAAAGAGAGAATTGATGAGGAAAAATTGATTAGATTTTGAACAAAGATGATGTGAGAGAGGGAGTAAAAGTTAAATTCTACTTGAATCTTCTCCACTTTTGTGAATCTACTGGCGAGAAGCTATTTTGTTTTCAGTCAATATCTCCTGCCTCTAAAATTCTTGGAGAGACTAGGTGCAAAAGTAAAGGGTTATAGCCTCGGCAAGGAGACGTGTTCATGATCAAGGGTTATAAGTTATAACTTGTACCTTTCTTAGTGTTGCTCTACCGACTAGCTTCATCCTAGGTAAATTCTTAGTCCCTTTTCCATTTTCTTTTTATTTTATTCCTCTTCTCTTGTGTCTTTCTGTATCATCTTATACACAATATGAGCTTGAACAGATGCTGCACAAAGCTTGCACAGATGAACCACCTTGTTCTGGTACTTACTGGATTATTTGTTATTCCAAATCTTTTGCTTCCATTGTATAGCTCATTCGTCATTAACTTATTCTTTTAAACGTGATACGATCCTGCTGCATATCCTCTACCAGATGAAAATAAAGCTGAGACCAGAAAAGACACTGAACATTGCTTTATACTAAAAGATGATAGTAGCGAGGTTTGTCACATTTGTGGGATCACTATGAGAAGCATCGAAAACATTATTGAGTATAGCGGCAATGTGGCATAGCCGACTCTGATCAAATTGTAAGATCGCAAGAACATCATTCCATTTACTAATGAGACAAGAATTCTTTTCAATAATTCAACATTAAATTATTGTATCGATTTGTTCTCATAATTAATTCATTTGCCAATGAAGATTTGATTTAACTAATTTTCCCTTCTCTGATTTATATTCAGGGTACAAAGCATACAGATACCAAAGACAGACTACTTGGATCAAACTAGAATCCTTCCAGAAAACCATCTGCTACTAGAACTCAGATTGTCAATTTCACTAGTAGATTATGATTTCGATATGTAATAATTTGACAATTCATTGTTTTCTACTTTTAATCTGATTAATATTGGTTAGTTGCTGGTTAGACTTTCATTTTATTAATTTGTGTTATGAGAGATTTGTAATATGTTTATACGCACATATATATGGGATAAACTTTTTATTTCAATTTTTTTTGATAAAATTCTAGAGATAAGGAGTTTTATGTGTACTTTATCTCAAAAATGAACGCGGGGTTTTATATTGGCCCCTACCCAATTATATGGAAAGCTTCGTGTTTTCTACTAATTATTTTATTGGTTTGTGTGAGGGTTTGGTTATGACACATTCCGTATATTGTTTAGTACTCTTTATGCTTCTTTGAATTATTTAATTGATTTGTGTCCGGGTTTACATTTTGTATGCTTGTTTGAACCTCTTTTTTTTTGTAGTTTTATATTTGCTTAATTTGTATTTTGAAATGATGCGATCGAGCTACAAGAGGACGAAAATGATAAACACAGGTGAAGGAAGTTCAGTGGTTGTAGATCAGTTCAATCCACTCCCTAATCTCTATTAGCAATGGGCAAAAAGACAAGCGGAAAGTGCTTCAGCCAGAGGCAAGCTTCACCGTGTGAGATAACCTAGTCACTTAATCAGTGTCTTGTCTGGGCATTCCATTCCGCGCAAGGAGCAGAAGAGTTGGATTCTCTCAAATATAAAATCTATACTGAACATATTCAGGACCTTGTAAGAAGGAGGCGGTCATTAGATGCTTAGTATGCAACGAATCATGTAGCTCACAATCCACTTTTCAACTAAAATAACAACAGCATTCACTTCATGTCAACTAAAGAAGAAAGATTCAACTGTGGTGATAGAAAGTCCATGGGAGAGTGCGAAAATGAGGCCCTCAACAAGCACAATACATCTCCATCTTGATTTCTGCATACCTCGCCAATACTGTATCTGTCACCCCCATTCTGAAGTTCCTAGGCAGCCTACTTGTGGGCAGCTTTTCATCTCCAACTGGCCGACCGGTCCTATGTTAAGTTGTGGAGTAAAACTAAATTTTCTATTTTCTATCTCTCCAACGCCCAAATGAAAAATGCCAGCAATTCAGTGCAAAAGACCATAAATCTTTTCATTTCTGCACTTGTTACGCCCGGTCACGAACCTTAAGAAATATTTCACCCAGCATTCTAACACGAGTACAAGCAGCATCTTACAGATGATCACACCGCGTGCCAAAGGTTTTGGTGTTGTCCGGAAGAATTTACGGAAAGCCGTCCGCTCAATAAAAATTATCTTGTGAGGAATATTCAGGCCCCGCTCCTCTCTTTATGCCACACCAGTACATCCTCCTTAGACGATAGACAGAATCAACAGGCGGAAACAAACTCTGATTATCATATCCATAATAACGCTATGCATTAAATATGAAAACACCTCTGCTCGGAGTTATAGGCCGAAAAGAAAGTGGGCGAGGAAGCCATAGGCTGGCCATTACCAATTCGCCAACTAATCCCTTTTTCCAAATCACGTCTTCCCAGATTAAGCTCGACTCTCCCCCTTTTAATCTTGCATGAAAGAACGGATAGTGAAGATAGTATTTATCTTTAAGCATGCAGGGATTTTGGATGAATTAAAAGACATCAACATTGCTTAGCTATAAAAGCTTGGTTGAAGGCTATGGGGTCTCAAAAGCCTGTCCGGCCGCTTCGCTTTAAATGGCATAATTGGTTCCATCTCAACCAGCAAATCCTTTTTTCCCTCGTTAGATTGTTCCCACCAGAAAGATGATATTAACCACTCAAAATCGAGAATTTTTTGAGAATAGATTGTGTGAAAAGCTCTGTTCTAAAAAGCGCGCATAGGCGGCGCCGCGCAAAGTGGGATGAAAAACGTCTCGCTTTGAGGCTAAGCAGTAATTAAGCGGTCAACGGACAACGTTGACCGCTTAATGCGCGACTAAGCGTGCCTAAGCGTGCCTAGGCATGGCAAAGCAGGCCTAGGCGTGCTAGACGCGCTTTCCCCTTGGAGGTCCAATTTTTCCCGCCTAGGCGTACACGACTCATTTCTTTTGGTCAATAAATAATTACTTAAATATGCTATGCTCCATTAAATGTACCTTTTTTTTGTTTATAAATGAAGAAAAAGACATTAAATTAGAGTCTGATAAAGAGTTAGATTAGATAAGATTTAAACTACAAGTTATCTACGTTATATAATTATGATTTTGAAACTTATCTTTATGAAAAAATTATTAACTAAATGCAGTACTATTTTATAATTTTCGATGTTTTGTATGTATTATTTGAATTGTTGAATTTTTTTACAATGATTAAAAATTTAAAATAAAAAAACGTTTTTTTACGCTTAAGGTTCGCCTAGGCTCCTAAAGCTTGAAGTTTGGCCTCCACGACCCACGCCTAGTCACGCTTTACGCTTTTTAGAACACTGGTGAAAAGTAATTCAATTTGAGAATGTATAGTTAAAAAATAAGAAAAAACTATGGATCTATGCATGAAATTATTTTATTCGAAAGTTAATTTTTACTTCCAATTTTTGGAGTTGCTCAAATTTCAGCACTTTATATTATTATTATTATTATTATTATTATCCTTTAAACTAATAAAAAGTACTTTGTTGAGTACTGTAATTAATGTTCCATGAATTGTTGGAGAAAAAAGCTGTTTACACATCAATAATACTACACAAGAAGTCAATTATTGTTGCCCACTGATTTGATTAGGTTAAATCCAATCTCTTTGCTTCCTGCTGAAATATGCTTCTCTTTTACTTCTTATATTATTTTTAAATGGCATCATATCTACACAAGAAAAAGAGATAATGCTGAGGACCGCTTCCTTCCAAAAAAATATCAGTTCCACCATCAGGGTCGTACAAGTGGAGACTTTATTGAATAATTCTATGGATATACAGGCCATAACATAAGGGCGTCCATAATGTACACCATTATAAGAAATACTAAGGTTCAAAATTTCTTATTCCATCCGACGCAAAACCACTCCATCACTAGTATAGCGGTGGTGTTATTTGTATTACAATGATGAATAAATGTACAAAAATAATAAGCAGACAAGTTCATAAGTTTTATCGGAGTTCTTGTAGAAACAAGCGGGCATACTCATTTTATCTAGGGCCGTTGATCCGAAGCTCGAGTATGGTCCGTGTACTCATGATGCATGAATTGATTTAATGTAGCATGGCATATCTATTTCCTACATCCTTCCCCTACTTTTGTCCTCTAGTGGTTATTCCATATCCAAAGCACCATTTTTTTCATTCATAGACGATTGAAGGCCATCATATAAATTAGACTCCGTTTGAAGTTCATTATTTCAAAACTCTTTGTTCTACATATTCATTTTTAATTATATATTCACAAAATAAATATTCTACACGTAATTCCAAATCTTTTTTTTACCCCAATTCAAAATTTTGTTTTTACCAAATAATGGCCATAAAAAAGGGGCTTATTAGCTCAATTAAGCCAAATTAAAATTTTATAATAGCTCATGAAATTTAGCTCGTGTTTTATAGTTATTATTGTGTAAAAATGATGCCTTAAATAGTTTTTTTTTTTTGTAAATGTGTGGTTTGAAAGTGGATTTTTTTAAAAAAAAATTTAGGTACAAAATATTTTATCGTGTGTATTAAAAATAAATATTAAATGTAAATTATTCTATTATAAAGGAGGTCAAACTGCTCGCTCACTCACTGACGTTGCAAATAGGTACCCCTCGTAATTCCTAAAATAGCTAACACCGCCATTGAACTCGTTAAAACTAAAACCCTTCCAAATTCAAGACTTCAAAATAAAATCTCCCTCTCGCACAAATTCACTTTTTGTTTCCAGAAAACCCTAAAACCCTTTACCCATCATATACATTAATTAAATTGCAATAGAAATGACGGATGATTCTAGAGACATCGAGAAGCTTTACGAGTATGGAGAGAAACTCAACGAAGCCAAAGAAAAATCTGAAGTCAGTATTTTTTATTTTTATTTTTTGTCTGATTCAGGCGTTTCTGCACCTTTTCAGATTTTTTTTTTTTTTTTTGGTTATGATTGTGTTCGATTTTGGGAGCAGAATAAGGGGGATTACGAGGGAATAATTGCGGCTGCAAATGGCAGCGTGAAGGCGAAGCAATTGGCTGCGCAGCTGATACCAAGGTTTTTCAAGTATTTTCCTGAGCTCTCGGAGCAAGCTCTCGACCAGCATTTGTATCTGTGCGAGGATGAGGAACTTGGGGTTGGGAACCTATTCTCCATTTAATGCTTTTTATTTGTGTTTTTCTTGATACATAATATGAATTTACATAAGGGGAATTCTTTTACTAAATTGGCCTGTTATTTACTATTCGGATTTCGGGGTATTGGTTTATGTTCGACTTATTACTTGTTTAGTTTATTTGCCAAGAGTAATTTATAAGTAGAATTGATTGAAGCTATTATTTGATATCTCGTGAGCAGAAAATGAGTTCCGGTCTTCATTATGTTATCATTCCCAAATGTTTAGTTTTTAAATTTTTTATGTACTTCCATAAAGGTGAAAAGCTGGAAGCTTCAATAGTTCCTTTCTTATGTATTATGACAGTATCCGTCCCTACTGAAGCCTGTCAGACATGATTCCTTCCCTTAACCTGTAAAATATCCTAATTTTTCTCTTTTAGAGCTCTTGGTACCAAACTCTTCCTTTAGGAGCACATCTAGTCCTCCACTGGGTTGTGCTATGGGCTAGTGCGCCCCAAAACAAGCTAACCATAGTGAGACCTAATGCTTTAGCAATTGTACAGAAGAAGAGTGGAAAATGAAAGGAGAAGTCCGTGAAAATGGCTTTTGACTTATGTTTAAAAAGAATGATGCTATGCTTGCCGGGATGGAAAAATAGGGACTAATAATTGAAATTATAAAAATGTTTCATTCAGTTTTGAATTGAATTGTTTATTGCTGGTTCAATTTTATAAACTCAATGCCATGCTTCCAAACATGCCATGAGCGTGCTGTTTATTTTTTCCATTTTGGTTTTGAATTTAGTCTACATTATTGCTTGCCCTCGTTTATTATGCATTAGCTAGGGAGATGGAGAGGAGTTTCCATGTGTAAGTTTAATGTTAAGCATGCTGCATCTGATTTAGTGGGCTGCAAATAGTAAATCTTATGGTCTCTCTTTGCTGCCTCAAGCAAGCATTGTATGACCATCCATAAATTTATCAAGCACCCTAAAAGCAGAGCCATCCACTGTAGGGGCTTTCTTCTAGCAATCCCTTAGTTGATATTCACAGAATGCAATAGTGTTCTCTTTGTATTCAAAATAAGTTTACCAGCCAATATAATTTTGGGTGAGGTAAATGTTGGTTGACAGCTTGGGGTCCACTTTGAAAAATCGGATTGATGCATGTTCACATATATAGTGATGATAAATTAATCCATTGTAGGAAGTCTACTAACTGTTTGTTTATGGTTAAAGGTGAGAGTACAAGCTATACGTGGGCTTCCTCTTTTTTGCAAGGATACTCCAGAACATCTGGCTAAAATAGTTGACATCCTTGGTCAGCTCCTTGTAGCAGGTAATTTAGATTTTGATATCTGCTTTTTGATTCATAATAATTTAAGTTACTTGATTAGATAACAATAACATCCTTCGTGATTTTAGGAGATAACGTGGAGCGTGACGCTGTGCATAAAGCCCTTATATCTTTATTGCGGCAGGATGTTAGAAGTAAGTTCCAGTGGTTGTAGCAAATGTTTTTCATACCACCCATCTTTTTTTCCTTTTTCGCGAGAGCATCAGTGAAGGCTTCTGCTTTCCAAACTTCAACGTGCTTCACAATTTTCTAAATTTGGTAGGTTTAGAAAATATTCTAGGCCAAATTAGGTTTTGCCCCCAAATTTTTACTAATACGAAATCTGGACCCAACACACTTGTTTACATGGTATGGAGCATGATTTAAACATATTGCCTAATCTTTTTAACATTTTGCAACATCAAATGTAAGTATTTGCTACTTGAAAAGGAAACATGATCCTTACCTGAGTGTTTTTGCACTACTGTGTATAATGGTTTTATGATGTTAAAGTTTATTGGTTTTTGAAATGATGCGATAGTTTGGATGCTAAGGTTTGAATAATTAGTGGTGTTTAGAAAATTGGCTTGATTAGTAGATAGATGTCATGTTAAAATTAGCAAGATTATGTATAGGTCGTTTTGCATCCCATTGAGTACTATGCTGTTAAATAAAAAAAGTTTCTTGAGTTCTCTAAAAGTTTTGGGATTTTAGAGAACTCATTTTTCACTTTGATTGAAAAGAAAATAGTGTGATGTGTATTCTCAGCATCATTTTAAAGAGGAAATTATGCTTTTTTTTTTAATATCAAAAAAAAAAAAAAAACTATGTAGAAAGACTTGTAAGTCTTCTATATGGAAATATCAACAGTAAACATAACACTTGTGTCTATTCAGCTGGTTGCATAATCTAAGTTGAGAACAATGATGTAAGACCATTTGGTCACTCCAGACCCTAGATATATTCATTCTAATAAGGGTAAAAAGTACCAAAGATTATTGAATTTTGCCCCAAATTCCACGTTTATCACTAAAGTTTAAATTTATATGTTTGTCAGTTACGTCACCTAGTTAGTCTGCCACCCAATATTTTACAGTACTGTCTCGACAGACTTTCATTGTGGTCTAATCTGCTCCTTTTTTTTATGTCAAATGCCACTTGGGCAATTCATGTGCTCACTTCATGAGTTAGTGTCCTGGGTACAAATTTTATTTGTGAAATTTTTATTGACATATTACAAAATGTATCTATTTTGTAGTTCGTGATATGGGTTTGTATAATGCCCATAATGCACTTCTGTGGGATTCTTATTGTAGAAAACCTGCTATCACTTTATTTTCATTGAACTATCGCAGACCGTTCCTATATAGACTATATACTGCATTTACACATTGGGTTTCTGCATATGTTTGTATACTGAAGGTGTTCAGTATGTTTGCTGCAGCTTCCTTGACAGCTTTATTTAAGCACATTGGAAGCACTGATGATCGAACTGCTGATGATGTTAGCACTTGGGAGACTATTCGTGAAAAGGTTCTCTGTTTTGTTAGAGATAAGGTAAAGGGATGGTTAATCTTTATGATATTTTTTAATTGCAAAGAGCTCTTATGGCATGCATGAATTGTGAATGAGGACATTTTCCAGGTGTTTCCTCTTAAGGGAGAGCTACTAAAGCCACAGGACGAAATGGAGAGGCATTTAACTAATTTGATAAAGCAGGTATATCATGTTTAATATGAAGAATCGTAGTTCTAGTGTTCTTTCTCTTTAATGGCTCGTTTCTTTTGCTTAGTGGACTACTTTTCTTTATAAATACTTTTTTGATCTAGAAGCTCAACACTTGTTGAATGACAGCTTGTTGACTCCCTCATTTGTTGCAGAATTTGCAAGATGTGACAGCAGTTGAATTTAAAATGTTTATCGACTTTTTGAAGAGCTTGAACTTATTTGGACAGAAGGCTCCTGTGGAGCGTGTTGAGGAACTTGTTGAGATCATTGAAGGCCAGGCTGATCTTGATGCTCAATTTGATGTATGTTCCTTTTCCAGTATATGACTAGTGGTCATTTATTTGCCTTTTGTTATCTGTTTAGTTACTGCTGCTTTTGTAGACTTTTATTTTTACCACCCATTTTCTCAAAGATAATGCTAGTTGTGAAGTTCAAGTATTCTTAGCATGTATATTTTCCTAATTTTGCTTTGCAGAGAATTGTTCACACTTTTTTCCAACTAAAGTTTTTGGTGAAAAATAGTTGCTTTGGAATGTCTTGTGTTTTTTTTTTTTCCCTGGTGGGGTACACTGGTGTAATTTTATGAACCATTTCGAAGGTCAGCTGAACGACTGGCCTCCAATCTTGTTATACCCTTCCTTAAAGAACAATGGTTCTTTTTGTTATAGCAGCGACTAGTTAGACTTGCTCTACAAAATTTGGAGTTGACTTCAAGCATCTTTTTTCACCACTATGTTGAATCATGCTTGCATCATTAAATATCTACTAAGATTATGCCTTTTGCAATGACTATGGCTCTATGTTAATTTCTCCCCCCCCTCTCTCTCTCTCTCTCTCTCATTGGACTTGTACTGTGACTTTGCTGCTCTTGTGGATGGAAGCTGCTTCAGTTCTATGCAAAATATGCCTCATGCCCTCAGCCACCTAAATTCCATTCCACTTACTGGCCTACGTTCTAATTTCTTATTATATTCATTTTATTTTAGTATGTCCACATTTTATCTTAGCATTTCTTATTACTACTAAGTCCATCTTGTGGACATTTTGCCTTTTAAGGGGCCCACCATTTTTTTTTTCCTTTTATGGTCTATTTGTTAGTACTGCGGCATAATGCTCTAATTGTTGATCTATAGAATTTGCTTTAACTTAATAAGCGTCTTTCAATCACATAAAATCCTTTCTTCATTTTGTCATAAATGGTTCTAGTCTATTCATTGCATTGTTTTCAAGTCCTCATTCATTTGTAATAATTAAAACCATATACCGAAAAATATCTCTTTTGAACAACATGATCTCTGTAGTGACTACACTATTGTCTTTGTTCCTACTGTTGCTAAAAGCATTTTGGGCCCATTTGAGGTAGATTTTTTGGAGAATATATATTGAGAAGAGAACATTTTTTTCTTTTCTTTTTGGAGAATGTAATTAAAAAAATTGGGGAAAAGTTACGAATCCACCTGCATTTATTGGGAGAATGTGGGGTTAAAAATGAGTTTGAGGAGTGAGTTTTAAAGAATCTGTATTAAACATGGCTTCATTAATTCCCTGTTAATCGTGCTTAACATATAACTTCTAAATTTCAAAGCACTTCCTCTCCTAGGTTTATCAACTGATTGTGTCAAATACAATAACATCCACCAATGATCTTATACGATGTCTCCTGAGCTCTTACACGACCGGAGCTAAAAGATAAGAACATAAGTCAAAATCTTGATGTAAACCCTTAGTAGTAAGATATCATCTACTACTAGTATTACACTGGTGATATTGATATATTTGACAGAAAATCATTTTTATTAGCATCTGCCACTGCACTTCCCTGGTCACCCTATATATATATTGTTTTTTTTCTTCTATACTTCTCAATCTGTCTCCGAAGTA
>CAIGRF010345019.1:0-12133 GCA_903798235.1 Fraxinus ornus
AACGTGGAGGAAACGTGCGATTTTAGATGAACAACATTGATGTAGTTATATGCTCATGGTAATAATAGAGGATCATTTGACAGTGAGAATCAGAGATCATAGAAGAGAACAAGTGAAGTCCATGTGTCTGACTTAGCTTCTATTTCTACAATAGAGTGCGATCCAACCCTTCAAAGCGAAGTTGCAATTGTGGTAGTAGACTCTTGATAGAATTTCTTTTCTTTCAAATTGAAGTACGCAAAAATTAGTTGTTCTCTTGTTTAGTTTGTTTACATTTCTTAGTCTGATATGTCAGGCTTGTTAGGTAATTACTAATTTTGTTAATTTATTATTTGCTATTTTGTTGATCCATGTTATGTTTCTAGTAGCATATTAGACTTTTATTTGAATGAAATGTTTTATTATGTGTTTTTTTAAGATAATTTAAGATTTATTATGAGAAAAAATACAGTTTTATAATTTTTTATTTCTTTGCGTCAAGGCTCGTGTCTTGCCTAACTAATGCATGCTACGAGTATACAAGAAGAAAAGAAAATGAGTAAATGTTATTGATACAACATGTTGAGATGCTTCTTATCTTGTTGTTTCTTCCACCCGAGATATATGTTGCAGGTTGGTTTCATGGTAAACTGGGCTTTCTTGTACGGTTTTCTATGTTATATAGAGAAAAGAATTATAAAGCATCAAATTCGAAATAAATTTGAAATTCTAATATTGCATTTCAGAAAGTGTATATGTATGGAAACCTATATGAATCAGCATAAATTATTGTTTGATGGAGGGAATTTCTCCCTCAACTGCTAGTCTTTGTTTTGTGAAAAACAATGTCATATTCAATGACTCTAAATTGTTAGTTGTGGTCGTCTAAGATACATATGAAAAATTCAAAATAAACAATAAGATGTTTTCAATCACATTATCATTTTAGAGATGTAAGGAGTGAACAAGTGATTACAGATTCTTCCCAAGCATATATTACACTAACATTCTTACTTCACCAACTACAAAACATAACACATATTACACATCAAAAGTGGTAGGGAACCACACAGCTAACAACATAACTACTACTCATGCAGGTCCATTCCCCTTCTTATCCACTTCCGCACTTCCGTTGGCCTTGCGTATTGTCACGTTCAACGAAATCTCAATACTTTTTTCTTCGGCTATCCGACAAAAGGATTCGAACAAGCGAGAGAACTGTTGAACTTCTTCAACTAGCATGTTTGAGTTAACGATAACACTACTCGATCCGCCACTGGATTCTCATTTGTCGACCTATTCCCAATATTTACAATTAGCATTGCAGCAATTGAACATCCGACCCTTGTTCTTTGTGTCCTCGACCTCAAAGCACTTCACAACGCCAATTTTACACCAGGGGGATGTCCATTTTTTCGAGCAGCTAGCAAACAAGCGACCCTTCTCTCGACAGCTATGACAAAGTTCGTAGTTCTTTCCTGGCATACTGCACATGAACGAACCAGATATGATGCTACATTACAACACATCCACAGAACATTGTAAAATCTTCAAAAATATATATTATTCAAATAAATCAAAATCGAGTAAAATGGATACCAAATACATCATGCTTACATGATGTTTGATGGGAAATTCTGCCGGAGTCGATGAATGGTGTCAGAGATTGAAGATGTTGCTGCAAAAAAATTAAGGTGCGATTTAAACAAAATTACCAATCGACGATTAAGCTACGGTGGGAAACCCAAACATGGAGACCGAAATTACATTAAGTACCGACTTCTTATTCCGATTGGGAGATTGAGGAGTACTGGAGCTCGAATGAGAGACAGAGGAGTGCCGTTGCGAGATGGAGGAGTGATTTCAAGGGTTTTCTGATTTGGGGATACCAATTGGGGGTAATGGGTGAATTAATAATGGGTCGGTTCAAGTTTGACCCATAATTGTTTTTTTTTTTTTCTTTTTTGCAATAATCGATGCTTCACACGTCACCGTGTCAAAGGGTAAAACAGCAGGTACGAATAGCGCGGTCGTACTTCCTTTTCTATCGAAATCATTTGAAGCTCTGCTACCTACTTCTTAATGACGTAACATGTAGATTATTAAAATGCAAACGTAACCAATGTCAGAGTATACAGGTCTATCAAAGATAATATAAAAGTAGTGTATGATGTTTTCAATTTCATAAAGTCGAGAAATAGAGCTTAAAAATGTTACATCTCAAGCTCATAGAAGATCTACTTTGAAAAAATACGTACCCGTCTTCTAAACTTTGTAAATACATATCCTCTATAATGGATAATATTTGTCTTTCGTGAGCATCAGTAGTCTCAAGAAATTGCTTCTGATTCTCAGAAATAGCAGAACGTCTCAGAAGCTGGTGGGTGAAACGGATTTCGTTCAAAGGATTTTCATCTCTTGCATAATGTAAGTCAACTCTTTGAGTCTTGAANACAACGCCAATTTTACACCAGGGGGATGTCCATTTTTTCGAGCAGCTAGCAAACAAGCGACCCTTCTCTCGACAGCTATGACAAAGTTCGTAGTTCTTTCCTGGCATACTGCACATGAACGAACCAGATATGATGCTACATTACAACACATCCACAGAACATTGTAAAATCTTCAAAAATATATATTATTCAAATAAATCAAAATCGAGTAAAATGGATACCAAATACATCATGCTTACATGATGTTTGATGGGAAATTCTGCCGGAGTCGATGAATGGTGTCAGAGATTGAAGATGTTGCTGCAAAAAAATTAAGGTGCGATTTAAACAAAATTACCAATCGACGATTAAGCTACGGTGGGAAACCCAAACATGGAGACCGAAATTACATTAAGTACCGACTTCTTATTCCGATTGGGAGATTGAGGAGTACTGGAGCTCGAATGAGAGACAGAGGAGTGCCGTTGCGAGATGGAGGAGTGATTTCAAGGGTTTTCTGATTTGGGGATACCAATTGGGGGTAATGGGTGAATTAATAATGGGTCGGTTCAAGTTTGACCCATAATTGTTTTTTTTTTTTTCTTTTTTGCAATAATCGATGCTTCACACGTCACCGTGTCAAAGGGTAAAACAGCAGGTACGAATAGCGCGGTCGTACTTCCTTTTCTATCGAAATCATTTGAAGCTCTGCTACCTACTTCTTAATGACGTAACATGTAGATTATTAAAATGCAAACGTAACCAATGTCAGAGTATACAGGTCTATCAAAGATAATATAAAAGTAGTGCATGATGTTTTCCATTTCATAAAGTCGAGAAATAGAGCTTAAAAATGTTACATCTCAAGCTCATAGAAGATCTACTGTGAAAAAATACATACCCGTCTTCTAAACTTTGTAAATACATATCCTCTATAATGGATAATATTTGTCTTTCGTGAGCATCAGTAGTCTCAAGAAATTGCTTCTGATTCTCAGAAATAGCATAACGTCTCAGAAGCTGGTGGGTGAAACGGATTTTGTTCAAAGGATTTTCATCTCTTGCATAATGTAAGTCAACTCTTTGAGTCTTGAAAGATGCTCATTCTCCTCCAGTTCGTCTTTGGTTGGTTTTTCTATAGTTTGCAAAAAGCATAAACACCCAACAACATTTCCATCCTCATCCATTCTCTTATCGACCATTAACAACACCTCTACAAACTCCCATTTTCTATTGAAAAATCCAAGAGGAAGCACATCGATGTCATGACCATTATACATAGTACTCAAATCACCCGTTTGCAAGAAAACAGACATAAAAAAAGGTTTCTACTAAAGGATCATCAACTACCCCTCTTCTAACACACTGTTAAGAAAAAAATTTAGGGAAAAGCAAGATGGACAAGGAGACTTAACATAGAAGAAGAGAGGTAGACTGACAGAGAATGAGCAGTTGTGACGGTTGTGATAACGCTAGGAAATTTCATCTCCGAAGAGTCATGTTGGAAAACTATTCGCTTTTGGCTATTGTTCGGATGGTTGCGTCCACTCCTACAGTGACGTCGATGGCCTTGTCGATTGAGGACATGGTTGTAATGGACAAGTTTTCTGACGCGAGCGATTGAAAGAGATAGGAGTTTGGGTTGGGCTAGGGCAAAGATTGTAGTAGCTTGAGAGAGAGACGATAAAGTGGGTGTTTGGTGATGATTAAAATTACATTTTTATTAGATTGTGATAGAAGTTTTTGAAATATATGATTGAAAAATTATAGGACCCATAAACAAGGCCTAAGGGTTGGGAATTACTTGCAGAGTGTTGTTTTGAATTAATCTTGTTATACACTCTTTGTGCACAACAAGTTTGACACTCCATTATGTGTCAAATTTGAACCATTAGTTGTTTAAAATTTTGTTAAAATTAATATATAAAAAGCTTTCACATTATAATAAGGTCAAACTTGATATACATGTAGCAATATTTGTGTTGTTTTAGGGTCTTTCTAATATCTACTATAGATCGTTTATGTGTCAATATTCTATTTGCCAAATATCTATTACATGTAGCTTATGTGTCAATATTCTATTTATCAACATAATTTTTAATTCATATGAAATTTTTTGTCCTTTGGGTGGAATTTTAAATTGTTATTAAGGGCATTTTGATATAAGTTTTAGCAAAATGGACGATGAATAAATTTGGGATATTTTTGCAAATGATCAGTGACATTAGACATTTTTTGTAATTTCCTCTATAAAAATCTTAAATTTGAAAATTTGAAAGTATGAAAATTAACTGTTCCAAGGGTAAATGTGTACTGTTTCCCATTAATTTTTCCTCTAAGCTTTCCACCTAATTTTTCGTTTATCAAATTTGGGCTGGGTTGACTTGCACGCTACACGGTGTCGTCCCACGCCCTTCCTTCTTCGAATCATAGATTACAGAAAAGTCGTAGATAAACGGGTGGGAACAGAACAGATTACAGGGAAATGGGAGCGTGAAAATTGTGAAATTGAGAATTAAGCAGAAATAAATAAATTAATCGAAGAAGAAAGAAGAATTACAGATGCTGCCAACTTCATCATCATCAACAAAAGTTCGATCGGGCTCTCATGCGGCCCGACCCGGACCTTTCCTCCCTCAGTACCTCCGTAAAATAGTCAAGGTCCTTTTCGTCCATTTTTTCATTCATGATTACCAGCATAAATGTACATATGTTAATTGTATTTGTTGTTCTTTTGCTGGATGATTATAGATCTGATCTTGATCTCGAAACTAAATTATTTAGCTGAATTGTTAGAATTTGAATCTAATTGCATTAAAACGGCACTGTTCAGATCATGCATTGGGGGTGAATGAGGAATTATAGCCCGGTTAAGTTTTGTGGTTTTTGTGATGGTGGATGTGTGATTAGTTCAGTAGAACGAGGGACAAATGACGAAAGCTTAATTTTTTTATTTGTTAATTTGAGGGATTTGAAATGTTAAATACTGGGACTCAATGGCGGATCCAGCCATTAGTTTGGATACTGGCTGCAATACAAATGTACATGGGTTTATCCAAAAAAAAAAAAAAAAAATACTGAGAACAAAGTGGACATTTGCAGGGGTGGATACGGGTTGTATTCCGGTCTAGCCCGTGCCTGTATCCGCCCCTGCCGGGAATGTGACTATAATTTTTGGAAACTTGAGCTCGTGATTAGTAATAATGCTGGCTCACTGCAAAATGTAAATTTTTTCTGGAGCCTAAGCAATATTTTGTGTGGACAAAGTTGGGTAAATTGAATGACATTATGTTTTTTTTTTGCGTTTTTAGCTAATAGTGTGGGTGAGCCATATATTTCAGTGAACAAAGTGCTTGATTTGATGCACAGCACTTCCATTTATCAAAAAGTGGATTCACCCTGTTCTGCAACCTAGTATACAGTAATTTTTTTGTTTAGCATTTTTTTTGTGTGGTACCTGTGGGTAGGGGTGGACATGGTTCCGAGAGAACCGGACCATGAACCAATGAACAATGGAATCAATGGTTTTTTTTTTTTTTTTAAAGATAAGGAACCTAAATGGAACCGAACCATTCAGTTTTGGTTTGATTTGGTTATGGTTTCATTACTTAAATTTTTAAATGATAAATGCAAATTAAAATATATCAGAATATCCATAAGTTAGTAATATATACCAAAATAAAAAATAAACATCAAACATTTCAGCAAATGTAATGGTAACAGTGGTGTAGGAGTGCGTTGTGTGCCTAAAATTGAGCAATTGAACTTGTTGTAGACTTGTAGCCTTTGCTAATCAGGTTAGTTGTAAGTTTGTGAATTTATGAACTTGCTGAGATTGTTCAAGAGCTTCTATTATGCTTTTATGAGCTGTTCAATGGTTGTCATTGTGTGTATATATTTCTTTCTGTTGTCTTTGTTTTCCCCCAATAACATCCATTTTTTATGGTTCATTTGCAGTGGCGACAAATGGACATTGAATATACTTTTTGGCAAATGCTTCTTCTTTGTACATCTCCAAAAGTAGTGTATGTGTCCAGGCTCTATGGGCAAACATTGGTCATCTATAATTATTACATTTGCTTTGTGGTAGCTTTGAAAATTTAACTCTGATAAGCTTCCTAATCTTTGTAGTGGTTGTTATATCTCGAGTCTGATCGTATTAAGAAGTTAATTTAGTATTACTTGGCACTTCCGGACCTATTAACCTTGTTCCTACATGACATTGATCCAATCTAATTGTTTGAATGTATGCCAATCTTTTAATATTTTATTCTGTGAAAACATTATTGGATATTCATACAAAAAAACAGGACCCGGGAATATTTGGAAAGTGAATACCGATTAGAAAGAGCTGAAATTGAATTAGAAATGTCAAGTGTTACCTATATATTGTGTGATGGTTTGCATGGTACTATTATTAGTGTCTACATATATTATTAGGGCGGTTCAGTGATATCCAAAAAGAGAGATGACATGCAATGAATAAACTATTTCCCTTGCACAATTCATGCTGTGCTCCTCATTTAAGGTTTTAGAACAAACGAGTTATTGATAATTGAAAATTTATAATTAACACCATGCCATCATTTTAAGCTTTCTAAAGGCCTTTTATACTTGCGGTTTCCATTTTTTTAAGAGAGGTTCCACTTCGTGTTGTTATCATGGAGGAACAAAGTTGTTCACAGAAGAGAGCATTTAGTGTAATTTATGTCTTTCTGAGCAGATTCATATTGATTTCATACTTCTCTCATTGATTAGTTGTTTACTCTTAACCAACAATGTTTCTTCTTCTGCCCTATAGTATTAAAGTACTATGTTGGAAAGAGTTATTTGCTGCATTTGGCATACATTATTTTGAACTGGTTATTAATGTTGGACTATATAACCTACTCTCTAGCAAGATTGAGACTTTTTGGGTGCTATATTTATATATTTAAGGTGATGTGTTATAATGAAAAAGTTGGTCTATGATTAATTTCCCCTTGGCCCTACCTACTTCTATATAATACTGATGATATGTTGTGGTGTACTATGTACGAAAAGTTTGACGACAAAAGTTATCTTGCTGGCAATAGAACTAATTCTGGAATGTAGATGAATAAATGAGGTTCTGGACAAAGTTTGTTGGTTGTATAATTGAGTTTCTGATAAATATTTTCTCCATTTTGCATGCAAAATTTTACAACGGATGCAGATATCAATACACCAAATACCACAAGCGTAAGTCTGCTTTCTTTAGTCTCTTTTGCTCCAGCTATTTGCTTGGCGTGATCCTTCCCCCTCGTGCCAATTTTTTTGTGTTGTCCTTTTTCGAATTCACTGACCGTGCATTCTTGTTTTGTAGTTATATAAAATATTTGTATCTTAGAGAATTAATTGTAAGTCCAATATAAAGTATAGATTATGTTCTGAATAAATCCAATAAACTGATATGATTTGAATAAATGTTATTTATAGAATAGTTTTTTATGACTAAGGAAATATTGTTCTATAGCATGTCTTAGTTCAGTACTTCGATCTAGGTTGCAAAATTCTTGATGTAGTTATTGCAATATACGAGCAGCTGCAAACGTTTGATTTTGTTAAAATTTGGAAATTGGTTCGAACAAATAATACTCCAGTTTTGGCCTTCGCATTATTGACGTCCAGAATAACTTTAGATAGAAAATCGAGAGGTGGCTGATAAAAGAGATAACCCCTGGGGCGACTCTTTTAATTTTATTTCAGTCATCAATCAAATGCATGCAAGAGCTTTCTTTCAAGTCGAGAAAGTCTAGTTTTGGTATAGGATTTTGGTTCTTTATGATCTCTTTATTATATACTTTAATGGTTTCAGGTACAGGTTCTATTCTATCAGGCTATCGAGATTATTTAGTTTCTTAGTTAAATGTAATATGCACCTTTGGTTCCTGTTAAATAGATTTTACTTATTAAATGTATCCTTCCTCTTTGTAGAATTTAACTTGAAAGTTAACAAAGAAAATGTAAAAGAAAATTTGATTCTGTACTTTTTTGGGCATAATATCCATAAACACAGGATCATATGAAATCTGTTGGATCCTGTAGTTTCTTTTCCCAGTGACCTACCCAAGTATGCTTATCAGCCCTGCCTCATATATGCACTCTGATCTCAGGGATGATTGCACCTCGTGTTTCCTTTTCAAACTTCACGACACTTCAGCTGCTAGGCTAGTTGGTCAATACTACTGCAGTAAAGCATGACTATGTGCTTATATGTATCTGTCCTCTTTACAATTTGATGCTTTTGCTGATATTGAGAATTTTAATGTTATGTCAATTGATATTTGCCGTATGTTTTTCTAGTAAGTGCATGATTGACTTAGTTTCCCATGTGCTGATTTCATCTTTTATTTTTTTACTTCCTTTAGAATCTTTTGATTGTTATTTTGGTCCAGTTCTCAATCTAAATCTAAAAACATGTTTGGGAAGTGTTTATAGACGATTTAAATTATAAATAGATAGAAATGAGTGTTGGATAAGTGGGTAGTACTCGTGGTCTCTCGAAACATGTGTTTATAAACATGAGTCAAACATAGGCTAAGACAGGGCGTGTAAGTTGTTAGATTAACTAGTATCTTTTTGGTTCTAGCTGTTTAATAACATTTTCATTGCAGAAACGAAGAACCAATGGGCACGTGATGACCCTGCATTTGTTGTATTATGCAGTCTTCTTTTAACAATATCTACAATAGCTTATTGTGCCGCGTAAGTGTCCTATAATTCATTTTACTTCTTATTTTTGTGGTTTTGATTTGACAGAACTTGTAGGAAGTCTCGTCATGCATGCATGGATGATTTATATTAAGCAATTATAACTGAGATATCCATTGTAGATCTGAAATAAGCTATGATGTGATTTGCATGATAGGCAAATTTTTTTCTTTTCTCCATTTAAAGACAAGTTTTTGTGGTGTTTTATTTCTAAATTGTCCAAAACTTTGTTGTCTCGTATAGATATCTAGTGCGGTGATACTGATACCCTTTGCATCTTGCTATCTGCCACTTGTTTCAGCTATGATCACGGTGCTGGACATGCTGCTTTTGTGGTTATTTCGGTATTGCTTCTCCATTTCTTCATAACAGGGGCAATTGTGGCAGCATTTTGTTGGTAAGGACCTCTGCAATATTTATGAAGAGATAAACTTATGATTGCAAATATTGTTATTCTTTATTTTTTAGTTATGGATAATACTGGCCAAGTCTGTACACTAAAAATTCTTTGGTCTTATTCAATCTGGACGATATGCCAATCTTCTACTCTAGCCAGTGTTCTAATTTGTTCATGTGGTATTAAAGGCCACATTAGATGTTTATCTTAACTTATTGAAAGAAGAGAAGACCGAGGGCATCTAACCGATGGAGAGGATTTAAAATAATATTTTTGTATTCATATGGCATTAAGTTGACCATCACTCAATGACTCGAGAAATATTTTTGGCAATTTTGTTTAGGACAAGGTTGCATAATGGAAAATTTATTTGGTGAATTTGCAGGTTCATTACTAACAATTATCTACGAGAAGAAGTCCCAGACAGTCATGTGGTGGAGCAACGGGTGGAATGGTAAGTTCTGATAATGGATGATGCCGTAGCTTATTGCTTATCTAAATTGGTATTAGTTGCCTTTCAGATCTGGGATTTCTTTACTAACCCATTTTTCCATCCCTTACCCTGTGTAGGTTGTATGCTTTTGATGTACACTGCAACTCTTTCTTCCCCATGTTTGCACTGCTTTATGGTTAGTACAACGTCAAAACGCATTCCTTATCGAATAGGATTTTTTTTTTTTAATTTAAATATTCACTGAACTTTTATTCACATTGTTTTTCTTTGAGACAGTTGTACATTATTTTCTGTCGCCTCTTTTGGTAGCTCATGGTTTTGTTCCTGTTTTGCTGTCAAATCTGCTATTCATGGCAGCCATTTCCTACTATCATTACCTCAATTTTCTAGGCTATGATGGTAAGACGAGTTTTACTGGAAATTGGTGTCTTTTTCTCCTACTCAAAGTCATTCTAAGGAATTATACATAGAAAATCGAGAAATATACGAAAGTGGCTCGTGTTTAGAAGCACACTTTTATTGTCAAAATTTACTGATATTCTCATCCTCTATGCAGTATTGCCATTTTTGGATAGAACCACTTTTTTTCTGTATCCAATTGGTGTTGTCATTGTCGTATCTCCTATCCGTAAGTATTTACTACACCTGTTTGTTATACGCCATTTATTGCCATAGAGATGAATATTTATATCTTTCTTACAGTGATTTTGAGCGGCTTCAACCCATCAAGATACCTTATGAACATGTACTTTAGTCGATTGCTATAGATGCCTCTAGCAGGCATTTTAGACGACATGTGTGATTATCAAAGGAAATTCCTCAAAATACTCTAAGAAAACAAGACAGTTAATGTAGTCATTTGAGTGTGGGGAAGAAGACCGGAGTGACCCTGGCAAGATTCAGTCAGTCCGGTGAGGCCTTTCGGTATTTGACTGACAATGAGTTAGTTTTGCTGTATTGAGAAATTAGATTAGTGAAATCGCTACATATTGATTTTGCTTCTTATTTCCGTCATCTGCTCGAGACAAATATTTGTGACACCTTACGATGGGAAGTAGCGAGTTCACTTGCAATGCTGCTGTTTTAGGCAATGTTGATAATATAGGATACTTGTCAAGCAACAGAAATTTCTCTTTTGTTCTCCAAAATTTTGTTCTTTTGTGAATTTTCATTTTTACTGTGTTTCATTACGAATTATGTTTGGACAGATCAATCTCGTACTGTATGGAAAAACCTTGCTAGAACTCCGAATCATTCTCTAAGCTTCGCTTCCCCATCATAAATGATGTGCTTGTCTTGATATTACTCCGATCAATGATGTAAATATATTTTCTCACCCATTCCCATCATGGATGACAAATATATGGATCTGATTAAGGTTATGACAACCATATATGAATGAGTAAATGTTATTTAGCCCTACTCGGATTGCAACCCTGTTTAGGTGGAGTTGATGTGACATTAAATAATAAGTGAAATTAAATGATTTATTTAATTTCACTTTTAATTTAGTCCATTATCTAGCGACATTTAAACTGGGGTTGCACTTCAGAGGGACTACATAGCATTATTAATCTCAAATAGATTTTTCTTAGTTCCCGACAAGGACATTATATAAATTGGATGAACTTTGAAGAAGAGAGGAGCCGAGGCAGGGGCGGAGCCAGGAATTTTTGTCAGGGTGGGCACAATTTATCGATGTTAAATGTCGAGTTTTTGTAATGGATGTAATGATAATGAAAAAAAAAAACAATATTACGACAAATCCTCAACAACCTCATTTTCAAGCAAACGAGAACATAAAGTAAAAAAAAATTAAATTATTTATTGTGTCCAAAATGAAAAAATTAGATCGATTTCTATCAAAATATGGAAACATATTTACTTCACCTTAGGATGGTGTTCGTGAAAAATCCGCAAGTGTACGGGATCGTTGACAAGTAATAGAATTGATGAGTTGAGAATATCATCCCACATGGAATAAGACTTAATTCTAGTGTATTCGATATATCTAAAAACACAACAAAAATAAGATATGATTGAATTGTATTTAACTACGTTCTAAGCTACGAAGCCAATTAAATGGTGGTTTTTAAATCAAGTGTGGATGATTGTATTGGATTTCGAATCCACCTA